>CM044555.2:30803058-30996853 GCA_024416835.2 Perccottus glenii | reverse complement strand
ACAAAACTTTTATTTTTCATCTTAATTAAAACAAATTCTGGTAACACTTCACACTCACACTTCACACATCGTTATCAATCCTAACTTGGCCAAAATTTACAAAAGAGAAACCTTTTTGCCACAACATGAACATATTATAAATAAATTATATTGTGTACATCCTAATATTGAACCAACTAAAATTCAAAGGAATGTAAAAAAAAAAAAACTTTTAGTGCAAAATCAAACTGTATTTGTGTAGGCTTGTACACAGAGAAACCTGGCTGCCAAGCTGGATAGCATTGGCAGTGTGTCCTTCTTACTCCACCACCAAGTTGCTGGATTCACTGAGTGTTGAGTGTACACGGCAAACCTCTGTACAGTTGTATCTCCTCCTGAATCTGGAGGTGCTGGTCATGCTGTTGGTTCTTACTTCTATCGCCATGCCTTCCTGCAAAAGGAGGCAGAGGCTAATGTGAAGGAGGAAATAACAGCGCTAACGCTACAGCAACCGACTAACAGCACAAGCTAACATACATAAAGTGGTAGTCAACCAGTGGTAGTCAACCTCAGGTTTAAGTAGGAAATTACACTTATCTGTCAAGTATTTCTAAAATGTGAAACCTTAGCTACGTTGGAAAAACAAAGATGTTGCCTGGTCAAAGAATAAGTTAAAGCTAGCGCCTGGGTAACGTTACATCGCAACGCAGAGTTGCATCCACACACTCAAACCACTCGCGTTAGCGTAAACAATTACTTTAACTTCTGTTCGCTAAAAGGTAATATCTTCCTTTCTTACCTGCTACAATGTCAGAAATGCCAGATGATGTTGAAGGGGCAGGTTTGACTCGATGAGGTGCAAGGCTCCTCTGGTTCCTTTACAGTCTTCATATCGATCCGTGCATGGTCAAATGCTTCATTAAATTTGTGGTATTGTCGGCTTTGGTTGCAATACACTTGTCGCATATGTTACACTTTGCTGACTCGGCATCCACTTTTATAAAGTGTAGCCACACTTTAGATCTCTTTGGCATTATAAAACTGGAACGTTTGGAGAAAAAACAACTAACGTTACACTTGTGTTGTGTGAGTGCGAGTATCTTCAGATATCCCACCGTCACGTCACGTGGTGGTGGACAGCCAATCACGGCGAATGTAGTTCCTTACATGCACGTATGCTACAAGCTCACACAGACACAGCCGCTTGGCAAAAAAAAAAAAAAAAACCCGTCCGCTTGGCTTTTGGAACCGAAATTTGGCACCGAAAGATAAATAATTTTTCGATACCCATAGAATCGAAGTTTTTCATTCGATACCATAAAGGTATCGAAGTTCGGTACCCAGCCCTATTGAGATGAAATAAAATTTAGATCCACTGCACAGTTAAGTTTAATAAAATCTGACTTCAAATGTATCCCATTATACAGCCAACCATTATATAGCCTACTTCTTCATTCCCCCCTTTGATTCTGTTTCAAGAATCATATAGAAATCACCAGTATTAACAGTCTGTTTGATTATCCTGTTCCACTCATAGTTCTTCCTTATTTTTGTTCAGTCTCTAAGATGCCTCTCCTTGTCTCTAACATCCCTGAAATTTACCTGGCATCGTATTTGCTTCCTCTAGGAGATCTCCGTGCGTAAAGTCTGTGTAAATAACACGTAGTGAGCCAGAAACTAGATAGCATTTTGGGGTTTACGGGCAGCGCACTGAAACCAGATGCCCACGGTCCGCCATTTTGGGGAAAGCCCTTTTTAAATGGCCTGGGGCTCCGCCATTTTGGGGATAACGCTTTAACATGACCTGGGGGCAGGACTTGCGATTGGTCTGCAGTCATAAGCTATGGGAACTGGTCAGTGTTACACATAGGGCAATAACGAAATAATAAATAAATAAAAATAATATAAATAAAAATAAATCAATAAAATAAAAAATAAAAAAATAAAAAACAAGTATACAAACCAAATTATATTTTCTAAACACACATTCAGGTTTGGGTGCCTATAAGCACAATTAGCTCTTTGTAGAACAGGGGTGGGCAATTACGTTTCTTCATAAAATTTCAACCTTTAGACAATGAACAACACTACATCCATTACAATTCATGCTTTATTACTAATGTATTGTGTAAACACTATTTTGATTTTCTTTTTAGAATGGAACGTGGCTATTGTCCCATTTGCAAGAAAATCTTCCGCAGCTCAGCCAACACCTTCGAGTTGGACACTCTGTACTGAACATGGAGGAGCGCAGGCTGCTCCTCAATCTCTCCTCTGGCAGGGTGTACTTTAGGGTGGGAGTGTGCCCTGTGCCTGGCTGTGGAAAGCAGACCACACGTATGGACCGGCACATGCTCTCCCACACCGAGCTGAGGGCCGCGGCTCGAGAAACATCATTTCAGGCCTCAAGCGGCTGGTCATCGAGTCGCTTCCTGCTCTTCGGGCCACCAACCCGGACGTGGCCATGACATCCAATTTGGACCTCGAAGATGAGGCCAGCCCCGGTGAGATGGAGACAGAGGAGGATGAAGGACAGCAGGGTGAGGATGACACACCGTCTTGTCCCAGACCTCAGTGCAAAGTAATAGAAGATAAAATGAAAGACCTTGAGCTGCAGGTCGAGACCCTGTCCGATGCCCTTAGGCAGGTAACAAGACGTTACCGCCTGCTTAAGCAGCGGGTTAGCTCCTCTGGCTCCAGCCAGCTCCGCCGGGTTACTGGAAAGCTGCTGTCTAGCCTATGGTCTCCCAGAAAGAGGGCGGTTAGGGCGACGGCAGCAGCAGTGGAGGATGAGGAGAAAGAGGAGGATGAGCAGCAGCCGCATGCCGCCCAGGGCCAGCCAGCCACCAGTGCGAACATTGTGGAGGAAGAGCAGCCCCAATGCCCCAGACCACTGAAGGCTATGAGTGAGCATAACGCTCTGTGGCTACTCCCTTCTCTGGCTCTACAGTCGTTGTTTTAACCCTCTTCTTTTTCGTGTGCGTGCGTGCGTGCGTGTGCGTGTGTGTGTGTTCTTTTTGCAGATCTCTATTTGGAAGAGTACAGAAGGCACCTGGAGGGCGCGGACCCCAGCCCAAAACTTCTAAACAATGTGTCCTCCAGGATGTTCAGAATCAGATGCTTCCTGGGATTCATGTCGGTGGGCCACACGGACCTGGGGAGTTTTCATTTCATTAACCGAACTATGAAGATGAGGGAGTGGCTTAAAAGCCTACTGCAGGCTAAAATATCAGACCCAACTGTACACCACTATTTAAAAAATGTGGCCCACTTTTTAAATTACATGGCCCTGACTCCGCCGCCCGCCTGCCGTTTGTCTAAGGTCGTAATGATTGGTCTCCAGCGAGAGATTAAATCTCTCATACGGTCGGTGCGGCGGAGTGTTGTGGTACATGAGGTGAAGGTAAAACTGGCAAAGGAGGGCCACCTCATCCCTAAGGCCACGCTTAGAAAATGTGTGTCCGCCGCCAAGTTGGCCATCCCGGAGATCCTGGGTATAATTTTGCCTCCTCGCACCCCTCCAAACTGTGTGTCTCTCCCAGAAAAAGCCAACTTAACACTATTCCCTCTTTTCACGCAGAGCAACTACGAGACAATGGAGAAAGGCCGGACCTCTGGCGCTTTTACGGACACCTGGCGGCGTACTTCTCCTCAATATATGGGCACCGCGGAGGGGTATTTTCAAACATGCTCACCAGCGAGGTTGAGAACGCTCAATACAATGAGGCCATGGAAAGTTATTTGATTAATGTAAGTAGTTTGTTTCTCTGTCTGGGTGTCTGTCTGCCTGTCCTCTCTAACTGCTCTCTCTCGTCTATGTTTCCGCAGATTTCCAAACACAAGACCAACCAGGTCTTCGGGGTGGCACAATTGTCCCTCAACAAGGAGGCGTGGCTGGATGAGGGCCTTCCTTAAAATTAGAAAAAATTTTGCAGGCGGGAATGGCCCGTATTTTCTATTTACTTCGAAGCCCAACCCATGCAAAAATCTAAACCAGTACTTTCAGGCGGCATGGGCGGAGATGGGATTAGGTGGAACGCCCACATTCACAGATGTGCGCACCTCCATCGCCACTCATGTAAGTGCTCCTGTGCACCTTACTGCCGTGTGACTCCATGACCGCTGTGAGTGTCTGTTTATAACTATGCTTTCTTCTCTCCTGCACAGGCCAGAAATACACATAACCCTGATGACAGGCACAAAGTGGCACAATTCATGTGCCACGACACCTCCACGGCTGACAGGTTCTATGCCATTAACCTGAACGCCAAGCAGGTGGCGGAGCACCGCCTGTTTGAAGCAGCTGTGGAGGGTGACGAAGCCCCGGGACCCGCCCCAAAGACATTGGGAAAAAGGGTAGGAAGAGGCGCCGGCGCAGCAGCTCCTCATCCACCTGCCCGACGTCCCCATGCCCTTCAGCAGGCCCCTCGTCCCCAGGACCCTCATCCCCAGGCCCCTCGTCCCCAGGACCCTCGTCCCCAGGACCCTCGTCCCCAGGACCCTCGTCTCCAGGCCCCTCAGTCCCCCGGCCCCTCAGTCCCCCGGCCCCTCAGTCCCTGGTCCGTCGTCCCCCCAGTCCTCATCCTCTTCCTCGTCACCTCCCGCCATCCCTTCGGTAAGCTCCTCTTCTCGTGTGTTTGTTTCAATGTTTGTGTGATGTGTAGGCATGTTCACTGACTCTTTGCCTTTTACATTCTATGCAGGAGAGGCCAGGGCCAAGGACAAGAAGGCAGCGCAGAGGTAAAAACAGCCCTTATGTTAAAATGTCACCTCTGAAGTTTTCGGATTTATTGATATTGAACAGAACTGTTAGAAGGAAGCTGTAATTTCTTTAGTATTTTTATAGTATTTTTTATATTTTATTAGTATTATTATACTAATAATACTAATAAAATATAGTGTTTTAATAGTGTTCAATTTTTTGTCTATGTTTCAATAATTTAACTACATGTTCTAATATTTGGTTTTATTAATAAATATATTTAAAATGTTTAATACAGGTGTGGTGTGCTATAGTATTACCACTAGCCCCGAGCTAAACACATAAATACATATAAAAAGTAAGTCCATCAGCTATAATCATAGGCTAATACAATGTATATAATGACAAGAGGGCCCCCAAGGAACAGGTAATGTCATCATCTATGTCACCTCTGTAGTTTATCCAATCTTTTTGAAACTCAGCACCCCGTTAGAGGTTACATTTAGCATTTTATTAAATGAACAGTAATGATAATTACTGAGTGCAATTTTGGTGAATTTGAATAAATAAAGAGAGACACGTTATTTTGATTTCACACTTGATGATTAAGTTTCTGTTTATCATTGAGTGAGGTCAATTCTTTATGTGGCATCTGAATGATAAAGTAGTGGAAACATGAAAATAGTAATTGATAAAACGTTTTTCTTATGTTACGTTAAAATTTATATGGAAAAAAAATGCAAAAACAAAATGGTTTATTGTATTTATTAAGCACCTGGTGTTTTACAGAGACAGTATAGAACAACTCTATACTGAACAAAATCCTAAATTAATTTTTATGTGTGGAGAGTTTAAAAGTAAAGCAGAATTTGAACAGAACTTTGTTGATTTTATGTTTAGTCTTTCCTTTTAAACGACAGTCACAAAGGTGATGGTGCTTTGGTGGAAAGCAGTGTGAACAGAGCAGATGCTTTGTGGTGTGTTCAAGCAGCTGAGACATGCTGCCTGTTACTGGTTTACCCCCAGAGGGAGGGGTCTGACCCAAGAGGGAGTAAGAAAATAAAAAAAAAAGAATTTTCTTTCTAAAGAAATTTGAGGTAAATTGAATAATATTCTGAGAATATTCAATTAGATGATTTGAAAAAGGAAATGTGAAGGAAATTGTGAATTTAAAGAATGTCTAAAAGTTTGACAATAGATCATGAGAAATCAGTTGGACATGCACCTGCCAAACAACTAAGGTCAAGGCTTTGACCTCAGATGAACACTTTGATTTCTGAGGACGTTATTGTTTGCATGTACACCAACGGGACAACAGCTCCAGGACGGATCATACTACAGACCTAAGGGCCGTATGGTTCATTGAATTTATTATGCTTAAGAGAATTGATTTTAATCATTATGAATGTGCATAAGTCTCACTCCATGTGTTTTTCTTTTCGTTACAGGGACAGAAATGGACAGGCCAGAGATCTTGAGTCCGATGGGTCAACCAGCTTAACCTCTGGCATATTTTTCTACTTTATTTGGAAATGACAATGTGTTTTTAATTTATGGACTGTAAAGAATTTGACTTTGAAGAATCAGTGCATTACTCTGTGGGTTCCCATTTTGATTTGAAACATATCCCATTATAATCATTTGTTGTGTTGTTTCGACATGTGTTGTAAGTTAATCATTTGAGGTGATTACATACGTTTGATGCTTGATGTTTGTATTTTGTCGTCACTTTGGGGCGAGGGGTGGATAGAAGAATTTTTCCCAGCGTTAGGTCATTTACCGATTGGTCAAATGTTCTTAGGCTAGGTCAGCTGCCCTGCTGGGTTTACAATTCACACTCAAGCTAATATGTTGTTTATGCTAATGGTTATCAGCATAAAGAGGGGGAATGTTATAATATTTTTTAATTTCATATTTGGTTATATTGTTTATAGTTACTGGGTGCTCAGTTCTCTTCAGGTCATGTCAAATCTGTTTATGTCATGTCGTTCATGCTAATCCAAGCAGGAACTAGACGTGACATAACTTTTCACAGGAGGACTTCTGCACCTGGAGCTTGTGCCTTGAGGAGGGTGTATGAAAGATCGCCTTCTACAGCTTTCACTGCAGTGATATAAAATCTAATGTTTTGTTTACTTCCCCAAGCAAACCTTCCTCTGTAGCCTTGATACATGTTTGTCTGTTTTGTTCATTCTTGCAAGAATTAAACCTGGCCATTGCTTTTTTTAATTAAACTCTGTCTACGTGTCTCTCTGGATAACATAAGGATATAGAATTCTAAACATTAAGAAAAATTCCTCTTGTTCAATGAGTAACCCTCTAAATAATAAGTATGTTTTAACCACTTTTACAATCTATTGACTCTATACAAAATTTTACTGGAAGTGCAGGCAAAGTTTAACCCCATACTGCGGGCAAAGATTGCACTAAAACTACATAATATTGTACATATTTTTTCAACTGACTAATTAAGATAAGTCCGAAAGGTAATTTATTTAAAACATCTCACAAGTCCGTATAGCTCGACTAACTACTATTATTATTATTATATTATTGTGTCTTTCCTCCACTGTGATTACCTGCTCCGCCCTAATGTGTTCCACCTGTGCCTCATTGTGTTGTCTTTATAGTGTGTGTGTTTTCCCTGTCCTGTGCTAGATTGTCTCTACCCCTGTGTGAGCTGTCCAGCGGGTCCTAGTGTATTGTATAGCAGTTTTCTAGTGTTTATGACCTTGTTTTTGATCATGTCTTCTGGATTTCAGACTTTGTACTTTTGCTTTGGAATTAAACTATTGTGAAACATCTGTCTTTTGTGGGACCTGCTTTGAGTCCTTTTGCCTGTTCCTGACAAAAACAATTCTTTGCCATTAATATAAACCCTGCAACTGCCAAACCTTTAATTTGAAATTCTTGTGTGACTCATCTAGCTAAAGATTTTATCCATTGGTAAAATAAATTATTATATGGACTGACTCTTTTCCTGCTTCTGCCCTGACGAATTGAATTAACCTCTTTTCTCTCTGTTTTCCATTTTCAATCTTCACTAATTTTATTGCTTCTTCACTCGTAAGTGTCATTCCCATCATTACGTCTGGCTATGTACATACAATTTTCATGCATTATTTTATATGTTCCCTCAATCCAGCTTTAATTTAAAGTATTTGATCTTACATAAGTTACATTTAAACGGTTTCCTAATGGTAAATCCTCTGCTCCAGCAGTATATGCTCAAAACTAGCACACATCTCCTCTGTTCAAAACCCGTCTTGTCTTCCACATTATCTCCTACATTAATATCAGTCCTATTATCAAAATTATTAAAGTTAAAGTATTATAAGTCAGAATCACCCATTGGGCAAAACAGTCAAATATTTGGCGCTGTGGCTTCCAGGCGCCAAAAAAGTGAACTACTGGCTGAACAACCCGACGGGCAAGGGCAGACTGACATAGTAGCCAGCCAGATAAAGCAATGGTAGAGAACATATTCAACTGTTTGCCCCGTATAAAGTGGTTCAGAAAGCAGCCTGTTAACGGCAATACAAAAATTCATGTAGCAACAGTTTATCAGGGTTTTACAAACTTCTCTCTGAATGTTACCATGGAGATCCAGACAAGCGCCTTTTACTCACAAGCTGCTGTTGTATTACTACTGTAGAGTTTTATTCATTAAAATGAAACCCATATAGAAGCCTATTGCAAAACCTGGTTTGTTAAATGAAGGCAGAGCTGTGAAAGTAACATCACAAATAAATCATGCTCCAATTACCAAAAATGTAATTATTCTAATCTGTTTACTTTCTGTAAGAAGTCTGCATGTCCTCCATGTGTTAGTGTGGGTTCTCTCCGGGTACTCCGGGTTCCTCCCGCCGTTCAAAGACATGCATGTGGTTAATGCAGGTTAATTGGCAACTCTAAAGTGTCCCTAGTGAATGAATGTGAGTAAGAGGACCCCCTCGAAAACAAGATGATTCATCTCAAGGGATTATTCCTTGAGATGTAGGGCTGGGTATTGTTCAAAATCTTTCGATCCGGTGCCAATTTCGATACCTCAGTTTCGATACCGGTTCCTAACGATACTTTTTTCGATACCATGTGTTTTAAAATCCATTTCAAAATCAACACAAATACATTAAACACAAAACTTTTATTTTCATCTTAATTAAAACAAATTCTGGTAACACTTCACACTCACACTTCACACATCGTATCAATCCTAACTTGGCCAAAATTTACAAAAAAAGAGAAACCTTTTTGCCACAACATGAACATATTATAAATAAATTATATTGTGTACATCCTAATATTGAACCAACTAAAATTCAAAGGAATGTAAAAAAAAAAAAACTTTTTAGTGCAAAATCAAACTGTATTTGTGTAGGCTTGTACACAGAGAAACCTGGCTGCCAAGCTGGATAGCATTGGCAGTGTGTCCTTCTTACTCCACCACCAAGTTGCTGGATTCACTGAGTGTTGAGTGTACACGGCAAACCTCTGTACAGTTGTATCTCCTCCTGAATCTGGAGGTGCTGGTCATGCTGTTGGTTCTTACTTCTATCGCCATGCCTTCCTGCAAAAGGAGGCAGAGGCTAATGTGAAGGAGGAAATAACAGCGCTAACGCTACAGCAACCGACTAACAGCACAAGCTAACATACATAAAGTGGTAGTCAACCAGTGGTAGTCAACCTCAGGTTTAAGTAGGAAATTACACTTATCTGTCAAGTATTTCTAAAATGTGAAACCTTAACGTTACGTTGGAAAAACAAAGATGTTGCCTGGTCAAAGAATAAGGTTAAAGCTAGCGCCTGGGTAACGTTACATCGCAACGCAGAGTTGCATCCACACACTCAAACCACTCGCGTTAAGAAACAATTACTTTAACTTCTGTTCGCTAAAAGGTAATATCTTCCTTTCTTACCTGCTACAATGTCAGAAATGCCAGATGATGTTGAAGGGGCAGGTTTGACTGATGAGGTGCAAGGCTCCTCTGGTTCCTTTACAGTCTTCATATCGATCCGTGCATGGTCAAATGCTTCATTAAATTTGTGGTATTGTCGGCTTTGGTTGCAATACACTTGTCGCATATGTTACACTTTGCTGACTCGGCATCCACTTTTATAAAGTGTAGCCACACTTTAGATCTCTTTGGCATTATAAAACTGGAACGTTTGGAGAAAAACAACTAACGTTACACTTGTGTTGTGAGTGCGAGTATCTTCAGATAACCCACCGTCCGCCACGTGGTGGTGGACAGCCAATCACGGCGAATGTAGTTCCTTACATGCGTATGCTACAAGCTCACACAGACACAGCCGCTTGGCAAAAAAAAAAACCCGTCCGCTTGGCTTTTGGAACCGAAATTTGGCACCGAAAGATAAATAATTTTTCGATACCCATAGAATCGAAGTTTTTCATTCGATACCATAAAGGTATCGAAGTTCGTACCAGCCCTATTGAGATGAAATAAAATTTAGATCCACTGCACAGTTAAGTTTAATAAAATCTGACTTCAAATGTATCCCATTATACAGCCAACCATTATATAGCCTACTTCTTCATTCCCCCCTTTGATTCTGTTTCAAGAATCATATAGAAATCACCAGTATTAACAGTCTGTTTGATTATCCTGTTCCACTCATAGTTCTTCCTTATTTTTGTTCAGTCTCTAAGATGCCTCTCCTTGTCTCTAACATCCCTGAAATTTACCTGGCATCGTATTTGCTTCCTCTAGGAGATCTCCGTGCGTAAAGTCTGTGTAAATAACGTACGTAGTGAGCCAGAAACTAGATAGCATTTTGGGGTTTACGGGGCAGCGCACTGAAACCAGATGCCCACGGTCCGCCATTTTGGGGAAAGCCCTTTTTAAATGGCCTGGGGCTCCGCCATTTTGGGGATAACGCTTTAACATGACCTGGGGGCAGGACTTGCGATTGGTCTGCAGTCATAAGCTATGGGAACTGGTCAGTGTTACACATAGGGCAATAACGAAATAATAAATAAATAAAAATAATATAAATAAAAATAAATCAATAAAATAAAAAATAAAAAAATAAAAAACAAGTATACAAACCAAATTATATTTTCTAAACACACATTCAGGTTTGGGTGCCTATAAGCACAATTAGCTCTTTGTAGAACAGGGGGTGGGCAATTACGTTTCTTCATAAAATTTCAACCTTTAGACAATGAACAACACTACATCCATTACAATTCATGCTTTATTACTAATGTATTGTGTAAACACTATTTTGATTTTCTTTTTAGAATGGAACGTGGCTATTGTCCCATTTGCAAGAAAATCTTCCGGCAGCTCAGCCAACACCTTCGAGTTGGACACTCTGTACTGAACATGGAGGAGCGCAGGCTGCTCCTCAATCTCTCCTCTGGCAGGGTGTACTTTAGGGTGGGAGTGTGCCCTGTGCCTGGCTGTGGAAAGCAGACCACACGTATGGACCGGCACATGCTCTCCCACACCGAGCTGAGGGCCGCGGCTCGGAGAAACATCATTTCAGGCCTCAAGCGGCGGCTGGTCATCAGTCGCTTCCTGCTCTTGGGCCACCAACCCGGACGTGGCCATGGCATCCAATTTGGACCTCGAAGATGAGGCCAGCCCCGGTGAGATGGAGACAGAGGAGGATGAAGGACAGCAGGGTGAGGATGACACACCGTCTTGTCCCAGACCTCAGTGCAAAGTAATAGAAGATAAAATGAAAGACCTTGAGCTGCAGGTCGAGACCCTGTCCGATGCCCTTAGGCAGGTAACAAGACGTTACCGCCTGCTTAAGCAGCGGGTTAGCTCCTCTGGCTCCAGCCAGCTCCGCCGGGTTACTGGAAAGCTGCTGTCTAGCCTATGGTCTCCCAGAAAGAGGGCGGTTAGGGCGACGGCAGCAGCAGTGGAGGATGAGGAGAAAGAGGAGGATGAGCAGCAGCCGCATGCCGCCCAGGGCCAGCCAGCCACCAGTGCGAACATTGTGGAGGAAGAGCAGCCCCAATGCCCAGACCACTCGAAGGCTATGAGTGAGTACAACGCTCTGTGGCTACTCCCTTCTCTGGCTCTACAGTCGTTGTTTTAACCCTCTTCTTTTTCGTGTGCGTGCGTGCGTGTGCGTGTGTGTGTGTTCTTTTTGCAGATCTCTATTTGGAAGAGTACAGAAGGCACCTGGAGGGCGCGGACCCCAGCCCAAAACTTCTAAACAATGTGTCCTCCAGGATGTTCAGAATCAGATGCTTCCTGGGATTCATGTCGGTGGGCCACACGGACCTGGGGAGTTTTCATTTCATTAACCGAACTATGAAGATGAGGGAGTGGCTTAAAAGCCTACTGCAGGCTAAAATATCAGACCCAACTGTACACCACTATTTAAAAAATGTGGCCCACTTTTTAAATTACATGGCCCTGACTCCGCCGCCCGCCTGCCGTTTGTCTAAGGTCGTAATGATTGGTCTCCAGCGAGAGATTAAATCTCTCATACGGTCGGTGGCGGAGTGTTGTGGTACATGAGGTGAAGGTAAAACTGGCAAAGGAGGGCCACCTCATCCCTAAGGCCACGCTTAGAAAATGTGTGTCCGCCGCCAAGTTGGCCATCCCGGAGATCCTGGTATAATTTTGCCTCCTCGCACCCGTCCAAACTGTGTGTCTCTCCCAGAAAAGCCAACAACACTATTCCCTCTTTTCACGCAGAGCAACTACGAGACAATGGAGAAAGGCCGGACCTCTGGCGCTTTTACGGACACCTGGCGCGTATTTCTCCTCAATATATGGGCACCGCGGAAGGGTATTTTCAAACATGCTCACCAGCGAGGTTGAGAACGCTCAATACAATGAGGCCATGGAAAGTTATTTGATTAATGTAAGTAGTTTGTTTCTCTGTCTGGGTGTCTGTCTGCCTGTCCTCTCTAACTGCTCTCTCGTCTATGTTTCCTGAGATTTCCAAACACAAGACCAACCAGGTCTTCGGGGTGGCACAATTGTCCCTCAACAAGGAGGCGTACGGCTGGATGAGGGCCTTCCTTAAAATTAGAAAAAATTTTGCAGGCGGGAATGGCCCGTATTTTCTATTTACTTCGAAGCCCAACCCATGCAAAAATCTAAACCAGTACTTTCAGGCGGCATGGGCGGAGATGGGATTAGGTGGAACGCCCACATTCACAGATGTGCGCACCTCCATCGCCACTCATGTAAGTGCTCCTGTGCACCTTACTGCCGTGTGACTCCATGACCGCTGTGAGTGTCTGTTTATAACTATGCTTTCTTCTCTCCTGCACAGGCCAGAAATACACATAACCCTGATGACAGGCACAAAGTGGCACAATTCATGTGCCACGACACCTCCACGGCTGACAGGTTCTATGCCATTAACCTGAGCCAAAGCAGGTGGCGGAGCACTGCCGTCTGTTTGAAGCAGCTGTGGAGGGTGACGAAGCCCCCCCGGGACCCGCCCCAAAGACATTGGGAAAAAAGGGTAGGAAGAGGCGCCGGCGCAGCAGCTCCTCATCCACCTGCCCGACGTCCCCATGCCCTTCAGCAGGCCCCTCGTCCCCAGGACCCTCATCCCCAGGCCCCTCGTCCCCAGGACCCTCGTCCCCAGGACCCTCGTCTCCAGGCCCCTCAGTCCCCCGGCCCCTCAGTCCCCCGGCCCCTCAGTCCCTGGTCCGTCGTCCCCCCAGTCCTCATCCTCTTCCTCGTCACCTCCCGCCATCCTTTCGGTAAGCTCCTCTTCTCGTGTGTTTGTTTCAATGTTTGTGTGATGTGTAGGCATGTTCACTGACTCTTTGCCTTTTACATTCTATGCAGGAGAGGCCAGGGCCAAGGACAAGAAGGCAGCGCAGAGGTAAAAACAGCCCTTATGTTAAAATGCCACCTCTGAAGTTTTGGTTTATTGATATTGAACAGAACTGTTAGAAGGAAGCTGTAATTTCTTTAGTATTTTTATATTTTTTATATTTTATTAGTATTATTATACTAATAATACTAATAAAATATAGTGTTTTAATAGTGTTCAATTTTTTGTCTATGTTTGATAAAATTTAACTACATGTTCTAATATTTGGTTTTATTAATAAATATATTTAAAATGTTTAATACAGGTGTGGTGTGCTATAGTATTACCACTAGCCCGAGCTAAACACATAAATACATATAAAAAGTAAGTCCATCAGCTATAATCATAGGCTAATACAATGTATATAATGACAAGAGGGCCCCCAAGGAACAGGTAATGTCATCATCTATGTCACCTCTGTAGTTTATCCAATCTTTTTGAAACTCAGCACCCCGTTAGAGGTTACATTTAGCATTTTATTAAATGAACAGTAATGATAATTACTGAGTGCAATTTTGGTGAATTTGAATAAATAAAGAGAGACACGTTATTTTGATTTCACACTTGATGATTAAGTTTCTGTTTATCATTGAGTGAGGTCAATTCTTTATGTGGCATCTGAATGATAAAGTAGTGGAAACATGAAAATAGTAATTGATAAAACGTTTTTCTTATGTTACGTTAAAACTTATATGGAAAAAAAATGCAAAACAAAATGGTTTATTGTATTTATTAAGCACCTGGTGTTTTACAGAGACAGTATAGAACAACTCTATACTGAACAAAATCCTAAATTAATTTTTATGTGTGGAGAGTTTAAAAGTAAAGCAGAATTTGAACAGAACTTTGTTGATTTTATGTTTAGTCTTTCCTTTTAAACGACAGTCACAAAGGTGATGGTGCTTTGGTGGAAAGCAGTGTGAACAGAGCAGATGCTTTGTGGTGTGTTCAAGCAGCTGAGACATGCTGCCTGTTACTGGTTTACCCCAGAGGAGGGTCTGACCCAAGAGGAGTAAGAAAATAAAAAAAGAATTTTCTTTCTAAAGAAATTTGAGGTAAATTGAATAATATTCTGAGAATATTCAATTAGATGATTTGAAAAGGAAATGTGAAGGAAATTGTGAATTTAAAGAATGTCTAAAAGTTTGACAATAGATCATGAGAAATCAGTTGGACATGCACCTGCCAAACAACTAAGGTCAAGGCTTTGACCTCAGATGAACACTTTGATTTCTGA
The DNA here is from genome assembly GCA_024416835.2 of Perccottus glenii. NCBI lineage: Eukaryota > Metazoa > Chordata > Actinopteri > Gobiiformes > Odontobutidae > Perccottus > Perccottus glenii. The sequence continues at coordinate 30,982,115 of CM044555.2, read as the reverse complement.
GGGCGTTATTGTTTGCATGTACACCAACGGGACAACAGCTCCAGGACGGATCATACTACAGACCTAAGGGCCGTATGGTTCATTGAATTTATTATGCTTAAGAGAATTGATTTTAATCATTATGAATGTGCATAAGTCTCACTCCATGTGTTTTTCTTTTCGTTACAGGGACAGAAATGGACAGGCCAGAGATCTTGAGTCCGATGGGTCAACCAGCTTAACCTCTGGCATATTTTTCTACTTTATTTGGAAATGACAATGTGTTTTTAATTTATGGACTGTAAAGAATTTGACTTTGAAGAATCAGTGCATTACTCTGTGGGTTCCCATTTTGATTTGAAACATATCCCATTATAATCATTTGTTGTGTTGTTTCGACATGTGTTGTAAGTTAATCATTTGAGGTGATTACATACGTTTGATGCTTGATGTTTGTATTTTGTCGTCACTTTGGGGCGAGGGGTGGATAGAAGAATTTTTCCCAGCGTTAGGTCATTTACCGATTGGTCAAATGTTCTTAGGCTAGGTCAGCTGCCCTGCTGGGTTTACAATTCACACTCAAGCTAATATGTTGTTTATGCTAATGGTTATCAGCATAAAGAGGGGGAATGTTATAATATTTTTTAATTTCATATTTGGTTATATTGTTTATAGTTACTGGGTGCTCACTCTATACAAAATTTTACTGGAAGTGCAGGCAAAGTTTAACCCCACTTGCGGGCAAAGATTGCACTAAAACTACATAATATTGTACATATTTTTTCAACTGACTAATTAAGATAAGTCCGAAAGGTAATTTATTTAAAACATCTCACAAGTCCGTATAGCTCGACTAACTATTATTATTATTATTATATTATTGTGTCTTTCCCTCCACTGTGATTACCTGCTCCGCCCCTAATGTGTTCCACCTGTGCCTCATTGTGTTGTCTTTATAGTGTGTGTGTTTTCCCCTGTCCTGTGCTAGATTGTCTCTACCCCTGTGTGAGCTGTCCAGCGGGTCCTAGTGTATTGTATAGCAGTTTGCTAGTGTTTATGACCTTGTTTTTGATCATGTCTTCTGGATTTCAGACTTTGTACTTTTGCTTTGGAATTAAACTATTGTGAAACATCTGTCTTTTGTGGGACCTGCTTTGAGTCCTTTTGCCTGTTCCTGACAAAAACAATTCTTTGCCATTAATATAAACCCTGCAACTGCCAAACCTTTAATTTGAAATTCTTGTGTGACTCATCTAGCTAAAGATTTTATCCATTGGTAAAATAAATTATTATATGGACTGACTCTTTTCCTGCTTCTGCCCTGACGAATTGAATTAACCTCTTTTCTCTCTGTTCTCCATTTTCAATCTTCACTAATTTTATTGCTTCTTCACTCGTAAGTGTCATTACCATCATTACGTCTGGCTATGTACATACAATTTTCATGCATTATTTTATGTTCCCTCAATCCAGCTTTAATTTAAAGTATTTGATCTTACATAAGTTACATTTAAACGGTTTCCTAATGGTAAATCCTCTGCTCCAGCAGTATATGCTCAAAACTAGCACACATCTCCTCTGTTCAAAACCCGTCTTGTCTTCCACATTATCTCCTACATTAATATCAGTCCTATTATCAAAATTATTTAAAGTTAAAGTTAAAGTATTATAAGTCAGAATCACCCATTGGGCAAAACAGTCAAATATTAAGGGCGCTGTGGCTTCCAGGCGCCAAAAAGTGAACTACTGGCTGAACAACTTGACGAGCGACGGGCAAGGGCAGACTGACATAGTAGCCAGCCAGATAAAGCAATGGTAGAGAACATATTCAACTGTTTGCCCCGTATAAAGTGGTTCAGAAAGCAGCCTGTTAACGGCAATACAAAAATTCATGTAGCAACAGTTTATCAGGGTTTTACAAACTTCTCTCTGAATGTTACCATGGAGATCCAGACAAGCGCCTTTTACTCACAAGCTGCTGTTGTATTACTACTGTAGAGTTTTATTCATTAAAATGAAACCCATATAGAAGCCTATTGCAAAACCTGGTTTGTTAAATGAAGGCAGAGCTGTGAAAGTAACATCACAAATAAATCATGCTCCAATTACCAAAAATGTAATTATTCTAATCTGTTTACTTTCTGTAAGAAGTCTGCATGTCCTCCATGTGTTAGTGTGGGTTCTCTCCGGGTACTCCGGGTTCCTCCCGCCGTTCAAAGACATGCATGTGGTTAATGCAGGTTAATTGGCAACTCTAAAGTGTCCCTAGTGAATGAATGTGAGTAAGAGGACCCCCTCGAAAACAAGATGATTCATCTCAAGGGATTAATCCTTGAGATGAAATAAAATTTAGGTCCACTGCACAGTTAAGTTTAATAAAATCTGACTTCAAATGTATCCCATTATACAGCCAACCATTATATAGCCTACTTCTTCATTCCCCCCTTTGATTCTGTTTCAAGAATCATATAGAAATCACCAGTATTAACAGTCTGTTTGATTATCCTGTTCCACTCACAGTTCTTCCTTATTTTCGTTCAGTCTCTAAGAGCATCTCCTTGTCTCTAACATCCCTGAAATTTACCTGGCATCGTATTTGCTTCCTCTAGGAGATCTCCGTGCGTAAAGTCTGTGTAAATAACATACGTAGTGAGCCAGAAACTAGATAGCATTTTGGGGTTTACGGGGCAGCGCACTGAAACCAGATGCCCACGGTCCGCCATTTTGGGGAAAGCCCTTTTTAAATGGCCTGGGGCTCCGCCATTTTGGGGATAATGCTTTAACATGACCTGGGGGCAGGACTTGCGATTGGTCTGCAGTCATAAGCTATGGGAACTGGTCAGTGTTACACATAGGGCAATAACGAAATAATAAATAAATAAAAATAATATAAATAAAAATAGGGTGCACGTGGCAGAGTGGTTAGCACTCCTGCCTCACAGCAAGAAGGTCGTGAGTTCAAAACCCGGCCGACTCAAACATTCTCGGCCGACTCCGGTCTTTCTGTGAGGAGTCTGCATGTCCTCCACGTGTTACCGTGGGTTCTCTCCGGGTACTCCGGCTTCCTCCCATCGTCCAAAGACATGCATGTGTAGGTTAATTGGCAACTCTAAAGTGTCCTTAGTGAATGGATGTGAGAGTAAATGGTTGTTTGTCACCGTCTATGTCTAAATGTCAGCCCTGCGACTAACTGGCCACTGTCCAGGGTGTACCCCGCCTCAGGCCCAAAGCTGCTGGGATAGGCTCCAGTCACCCGCGACCCCTAACGGGACAAAGCGGTAGAAAATGAATGAATGAATAAATAAAAATAAATCAATAAAATAAAAAATAAAAAAATAAAAAACAAGTATACAAACCAAATTATATTTTCTAAACACACATTCAGGTTTGGGTGCCTATAAGCACAATTAGCTCTTTGTAGAACAGGGGGTGGGCAATTACGTTTCTTCATAAAATTTCAACCTTTAGACAATGAACAACACTACATCCATTACAATTCATGCTTTATTACTAATGTATTGTGTAAACACTATTTTGATTTTCTTTTTAGAATGGAACGTGGCTATTGTCCCATTTGCAAGAAAATCTTCCGGCAGCTCAGCCAACACCTTCGAGTTGGACACTCTGTACTGAACATGGAGGAGCGCAGGCTGCTCCTCAATCTCTCCTCTGGCAGGGTGTACTTTAGGGTGGGAGTGTGCCCTGTGCCTGGCTGTGGAAAGCAGACCACACGTATGGACCGGCACATGCTCTCCCACACCGAGCTGAGGGCCGCGGCTCGGAGAAACATCATTTCAGGCCTCAAGCGGCGGCTGGTCATCGAGTCGCTTCCTGCTCTTCGGGCCACCAACCCGGACGTGGCCATGGCATCCAATTTGGACCTCGAAGATGAGGCCAGCCCCGGTGAGATGGAGACAGAGGAGGATGAAGGACAGCAGGGTGAGGATGACACACCGTCTTGTCCCAGACCTCAGTGCAAAGTAATAGAAGATAAAATGAAAGACCTTGAGCTGCAGGTCGAGACCCTGTCCGATGCCCTTAGGCAGGTAACAAGACGTTACCGCCTGCTTAAGCAGCGGGTTAGCTCCTCTGGCTCCAGCCAGCTCCGCCGGGTTACTGGAAAGCTGCTGTCTAGCCTACGGTCTCCCAGAAAGAGGGCGGTTAGGGCGACGGCAGCAGCAGTGGAGGATGAGGAGAAAGAGGAGGATGAGCAGCAGCCGCATGCCGCCCAGGGCCAGCCAGCCACCAGTGCGAACATTGTGGAGGAAGAGCAGCCCCAATGCCCGGACCACTCGAAGGCTATGAGTGAGTACAACGCTCTGTGGCTACTCCCTTCTCTGGCTCTACAGTTGTTGTTTTAACGCGTGCGTATGCGCGGCGCATGCGTGTGTGTGTGTGTTCTTTTTGCAGATCTCTATTTGGAAGAGTACAGAAGGCACCTGGAGGGCGCGGACCCCAGCCCAAAACTTCTAAACAATGTGTCCTCCAGGATGTTCAGAATCAGATGCTTCCTGGGATTCATGTCGGTGGGCCACACGGACCTGGGGAGTTTTCATTTCATTAACCGAACTATGAAGATGAGGGAGTGGCTTAAAAGCCTACTGCAGGCTAAAATATCAGACCCAACTGTACACCACTATTTAAAAAATGTGGCCCACTTTTTAAATTACATGGCCCTGACTCCGCCGCCTGCCGCTTTGTCTAAGGTCGTAATGATTGGTCTCCAGCGAGATTAAATCTCTCATACGGTCGGTGCGGCGGAGTGTTGTGGTACATGAGGTGAAGGTAAAACTGGCAAAGGAGGGCCACCTCATCCCTAAGGCCACGCTTAGAAAATGTGTGTCCGCCAAGTTGGCCATCCCGGAGATCCTGGGTATAATTTTGCCTCCTCGCACTCCCAAACTGTGTGTCTCTCCCAGAAAAAGCCAACTTAACACTATTCCCTCTTTTCACGCAGAGCAACTACGAGACAATGGAGAAAGGCCGGACCTCTGGCGCTTTTACGGACACCTGGCGGCGTACTTCTCCTCAATATATGGGCACCGCGGAGGGGTATTTTCAAACATGCTCACCAGCGAGGTTGAGAACGCTCAATACAATGAGGCCATGGAAAGTTATTTGATTAATGTAAGTAGTTTGTTTCTCTGTCTGGGTGTCTGTCTGCCTGTCCTCTCTAACTGCTCTCTCTCGTCTATGTTTCCGCAGATTTCCAAACACAAGACCAACCAGGTCTTCGGGGTGGCACAATTGTCCCTCAACAAGGAGGCGTACGGCTGGATGAGGGCCTTCCTTAAAATTAGAAAAAATTTTGCAGGCGGGAATGGCCCGTATTTTCTATTTACTTCGAAGCCCAACCCATGCAAAAATCTAAACCAGTACTTTCAGGCGGCATGGGTGGAGATGGGATTAGGTGGAACGCCCACATTCACAGATGTGCGCACCTCCATCGCCACCCATGTAAGTGCTCCTGTGCACCTTACTGCCGTGTGACTCCATGACCGCTGTGAGTGTCTGTTTATAACTATGCTTTCTTCTCTCCCTGCACAGGCCAGAAATACACATAACCCTGATGACAGGCACAAAGTGGCACAATTCATGTGCCACGACACCTCCACGGCTGACAGGTTCTATGCCATTAACCTGAATGCCAAGCGGGTGGCGGAGCACTGCCGTCTGTTTGAAGCAGCTGTGGAGGGTGACGAAGCCCCCCCGGGACCCGCCCCAAAGACATTGGGAAAAAAGGGTAGGAAGAGGCGCCGGCGCAGCAGCTCCTCATCCACCTGCCCGCCGTCCCCATGCCCTTCAGCAGGCCCCTCGTCCCCAGGACCCTCATCCCCAGGACCCTCGTCCCCAGGACCCTCGTCTCCAGGCCCCTCAGTCCCCCGGCCCCTCGTCTCCAGGCCCCTCAGTCCCTGGTCCGTCGTCCCCCCAGTCCTCATCCTCTTCCTCGTCACCTCCCGCCATCCCTTCGGTAAGCTCCTCTTCTCGTGTGTTTGTTTCAATGTTTGTGTGATGTGTAGGCATGTTCACTGACTCTTTGCCTTTTACATTCTATGCAGGAGAGGCCAAGGACAAGAAGGCAGCGCAGAGGCAAAAACAGCCCTTATGTTAAAATGTCACCTCTGAAGTTTTCGGATTTATTGATATTGAACAGAACTGTTAGAAGGAAGCTGTAATTTCTTTAGTATTTTTATAGTATTTTTTATATTTTATTAGTATAATAGTGTTTTAATAGTGTTCAATTTTTTGTCTATATGTTTGATAAAATTTAACTACATGTTCTAATATTTGGTTTTATTAATAAATGTATTTAAAATATTTAATACAGGTGTGGTGTGCTATAGTATTACCACTAGACCCGAGCTAAACACATAAATACATATAAAAAGTAAGTCCATTAGCTATAATCATAGGCTAATACAATTTATATAATGACAAGAGGACAGGTAATGTCATCATCTATGTCACCTCTGTAGTTTATCCAATCTTTTTGAAACTCGGCAACCCGTTAGAGGGCCCGAGGATGAATACATGAGCCATTCCTGTCCATTCCTGGACAGTGGAATTTGACAACGGGACTTGATTTGCCCTACCCAGGGGGCTTTGCTGACACCAGTTAAATAGTTTTTATCAGAATAATTTAAAATAAACTGTACAAAACACCCTGTCCACGGACACACTATTTTGTTACATTGAATAAATCTAAAGTGGGATTGCTATATCTGGGCCATCTTAAGGATTAGGGCCCCCAAATCTGGGCTACTGTATTCACCCTCATGCCCTCTAACAGGGTGCAAAGGTTCAAAAAGATTAAAGAAAGTTTTTTGAGAACCAGGACCAGAGGCCCACTCTGGTCCCTCGGTTACCCGAGGAAGCAAATACGATGCCAGGTAAATTTACTGATGTTAGAGACAAGGAGAGGCTCTTAGAGACTGAACGAAAATAAGGAAGAACTGTGAGTGGAACAGGATAATCAAACAGACTGTTAATGATGATTTCTATATGATTCTTGAAACAGAATCAAAGGGGGGAATGAAGATGTAGGCTATATAATGGTTGGCTGTATAATGGGATACATTTGAAGTCAGATTTTATTAAACTTAACCATGCAGTGGACCTAAATTTTATTATAATTACATTTTTGGTAATTGGAGCATGATTTATTTGTGATGTTACTTTCACAGCTCTGCCTTCATTTAACAAACCAGGTTTTGCAATAGGCTTCTATATGGGTTTCATTTTAATGAATAAAACTCTACAGTAGTAATACAACAGCAGCTTGTGAGTAAAAGGCGCTTGTCTGGATCTCCATGGTAACATTCAGAGAGAAGTTTGTAAAACCCTGATAAACTGTTGCTACATGAATTTTTGTATTGCTGTTAACAGGCTGCTTTCTGAACCACTTTATACGGGGCAAACAGTTGAATATGTTCTCTACCATTGCTTTATCTGGCTGGCTACTATGTCAGTCTGCCCTTGCCCGTCGTCAAGTTGTTCAGCCAGTAGTTCACTTTTTTTGGCGCCTGGAAGCCACAGCGCCCTTAATATTTAACTGTTTTGCCCAATGGGTGATTCTGACTTATAATACTTTAACTTTAATAATTTTGATAATAGGACTGATATTAATGTAGGAGATAATGTGGAAGACAAGACGGGTTTTAAACAGAGGAGATGTGTGCTAGTTTTGAGCATATACTGCATAGCCAGACGTAATGATGGGAATGACACGAGTGAAGAAGCAATAAAATTAGTGAAGATTGAAAATGGAGAACAGAGAGAAAAGAGGTTAATTCAATTCGTCAGAGCAGAAGCAGGAAAAGAGTCAGTCCATATAATAATTTATTTTACCAATGGATAAAATCTTTAGCTAGATGAGTCACACAAGAATTTCAAATTAAAGGTTTGGCAGTTGCAGGGTTTATATTAATGGCAAAGAATTGTTTTTGTCAGGAACAGGCAAAAGGACTCAAAGCAGGTCCCACAAAAGACAGATGTTTCACAATAGTTTAATTCCAAAGCAAAAGTACAAAGTCTGAAATCCAGAAGACATGATCAAAAACAAGGTCATAAACACTAGAAAACTGCTATACAATACACTAGGACCCGCTGGACAGCTCACACAGGGGTAGAGACAATCTAGCACAGGACAGGGGAAAACACACACACTATAAAGACAACACAATGAGGCACAGGTGGAACACATTAGGGGCGGAGCAGGTAATCACAGTGGAGGGAAAGACACAATAATATAATAATAATAATAGTAGTTAGTCGAGCTATACGGACTTGTGAGATGTTTTAAATAAATTACCTTTCGGACTTATCTTAATTAGTCAGTTGAAAAAATATGTACAATATTATGTAGTTTTAGTGCAATCTTTGCCCGCAGTATGGGGTTAAACTTTGCCTGCACTTCCAGTAAAATTTTGTATAGAGTCAATAGATTGTAAAAGTGGTTAAAACATACTTATTATTTAGAGGGTTACTCATTGAACAAGAGGAATTTTTCTTAATGTTTAGAATTCTATATCCTTATGTTATCCAGAGAGACACGTAGACAGAGTTTAATTAAAAAAAGCAATGGCCAGGTTTAATTCTTGCAAGAATGAACAAAACAGACAAACATGTATCAAGGCTACAGAGGAAGGTTTGCTTGGGGAAGTAAACAAAACATTAGATTTTATATCACTGCAGTGAAAGCTGTAGAAGGCGTATCTTTCATACACCCTCCTCAAGGCACAAGCTCCAGGTGCAGAAGTCCTCCTGTGAAAAGTTATGTCTACGTCTAGTTCCTGCTTGGATTAGCATGAAGGACATGACATAAACAGATTTGACATGACCTGAAGAGAACTGAGCACCCAGTAACTATAAACAATATAACCAAATATGAAATTAAAAAATATTATAACATTCCCCCTCTTTATGCTGATAACCATTAGCATAAACAACATATTAGCTTGAGTGTGAATTGTAAACCCAGCAGGGCAGCTGACCTAGCCTAAGAACATTTGACCAATCGGTAAAATGACCTAAAGCTGGGAAAAACTCTTCTATCCACCCCTCGCCCCAAAGTGACGACAAAACACAAACATCAAGCATCAAACGTATGTAATCACCTCAAATGATTAACTTACAACACATGTCGAAACAAACAGAACAAATGATTATAATGGGATATGTTTCAAATCAAAATGGGAACCCACAGAGTAATGCACTGATTCTTCAAAGTCAAATTCTTTACAGTCCATAAATTAAAAACACATTGTCATTTCCAAATAAAGTAGAAAAATATGCCAGAGGTTAAGCTGGTTGACCCATCGGACTCAAGATCTCTGGCCTGTCCATTTCTGTCCCTGTAATGAAAAGAAAAACACTCATTCATAATGATTAAAATCAATTCTCTTCGGCATAATAAATTCAATGAACCATACGGCCCATAGGTCTGTAGTATGATCCGTCCTGGAGCTGTTGTCCTGTTGGTGTACATGCAAACAATAACGTCCCTCAGAAATCAAAGTGTTCATCTGCGGTCAAAGCCTTGACCTTAGTCGTTTGGCAGGTGCATGTCCAACTGATTTCTCATGATCTATTGTCAAACTTTTAGACATTCTTTAAATTCACAATTTCCTTCACATTTCCTTTTTCAAATCATCTAATTGAATATTCTCAGAATATTATTCAATTTACCTCAAATTTCTTTAGAAAGAAAATTCTTTTTTTATTTTCTTACTCCTCTTGGGTCAGACCCCTCCTCTGGGGGTAAACCAGTAACAGGCAGCATGTCTCAGCTGCTTGAACACACCACAAAGCATCTGCTCTGTTCACACTGCTTTCCACCAAAGCACCATCACCTTTGTGACTGTCGTTTAAAAGGAAAGACTAAACATAAAATCAACAAATTTCTGTTCAAATTCTGCTTTACTTTTAAACTCTCCACACATAAAAATTAATTTAGGATTTTGTTCAGTATAGAGTTGTTCTATACTGTCTCTGTAAAACACCAGGTGCTTAATAAATACAATAAACCATTTTGTTTTTGCATTTTTTTTCCATATAAATTTTAACGTAACATAAGAAAAACGTTTTATCAATTACTATTTTCATGTTTCCACTACTTTATCATTCAGATGCCACATAAAGAATTGACCTCACTCAATGATAAACAGAAACTTAATCATCAAGTGTGAAATCAAAATAACGTGTCTCTCTTTATTTATTCAAATTCACCAAAATTGCACTCAGTAATTATCATTACTGTTCATTTAATAAAATGCTAAATGTAACATGTCAACTTTCACAAAGATTTGATGCAGTGTTCACCTTGAACACCTCTAAAGTTTGGCCAAAACAAAAAAATTAAATTCTGTTCAAAAGGACAGACTTGTGTTAGTCCTAGTACTCAAACAAATCCTGAAAATCACTTCAAACAGTGATTAAACCCAGCGAGCAATTGGCATATGCTCTTAAACTTTAACAGTTTACGTTGTTAGTTTGACAATTACCTTTTTATTTACTTCTCTCATTAACTTTAAAATTTTCAAATAAAACATTCAATAATGATTATTATTTATTTTTCAACTATCTTCATTTCAGTTTTCCAATTTCTTAAACAATTTTTTTTCTTAAAAAACATATTCAATCCCATTAATTTCATTGTTTAGTTTACCAAATCATGTTTTATAGATTCAATAAAACTCAAATGTGGACTATATTTGTATCAACAGACCTGTCAGAAGGTCAAACAGTTTTCATAATTAAGTATCATAAACTTTTTTTAACACATCAGTTCAGTGCAGACTGTCACTGACATTTCTAACCAAGTATTTTTCAACATTAAAAGGTTTGTTTAATGTAAAGGCTCCCACAAAGACTGAGGAGCTAAACTCCAGCTCTTAAAACACAACAAAAACAAAAAAAAGTGAGTCCCTGTTTACTTGTGTTACTGTGGAACATTCTTCGTGAACCAAAACAGTGGTTGTGTTGAATCCACTGTCTCCAATTATTCATCAGAACCAAATCAGAAAAATACATACTTGTTTCTTTTCTTAGGTTCTGGTAACATTGTTGAGCTTATTGCCCAACTATCTATAAAGTTATATTATCTTTATAAACTTATTCTGCTCAATTCAAATTAAAGACATATTTAAATTCTTCCAAATACAAAGTAATCATTTTCATTCTTTTATTGATGTTATACTGTGTGTATTTGAAACACACTGATATTAAGGACCTCTATTAGTGCTCGTACTAATAGGTACACAAAATTGTTTATGTTATAATAATTTTTATTTTTATATTTGGTTATATTGTTTATAGTTACTGGGTGCTCACAGTTCCCTATCAAAAGCTACACTCGATGCTGCGTAGCATTACGCTATGGGGAACATTCTTTGTGTGACCGGTTGTGAAGCACGTGTGTCAAACACGCAAGAATTGGCTTATAATACCCAATGACTGTAAAAGGGCTGGACAAAGCAAGCCCGCTTCCGGGTTGGAAGCCTATTAGGAAGTAGGGGTAGGCTCCATCAAGCATGACCCCCATTGACAACCATTGAAAAATTGGCGCCAATTACGAAGTGACTATTTTTGTCACAGTCATCATTCTAACTATGCCGTCTTTGTTTGAAAACATTCTTATTATTCCCGTAATCGTTTTATTGATATTTGTCACATAACTCAAGATATTAAGATTAATAACTAACCTATCAGCTGCCTCCATTCTGCGATGTAGGGGTCACGGGGGCGTGGCTTGGTTGGCACTAGCTCCGTCTTGCTCTCGGGAGAAGATAAGAAGCCCTGGATACTTATGGAGGTACAGAACTGAGACTCCTGGATGGCTAACCATTTTAAATAAATGAAATTTAAGCTTTTTGCTACACCCAAAGTTTGATTTGGGTTATTCTATGTTTTCGAAGCTTTTAGCCAATATGTCTTAGTTTTTGTTAATTAGTTTGTTAGTTGCTGCTGTTCATGAATGGAGATCGCTTACTGTTAGCTAAAAGCTAACGCTAGCTGTGTTTGGTTTAATTCAGCTGATTTAAATAACTTTTTCATCGTCCAACTGCACTAAATGAACCACGCTTCAGCTTCTAGGTGAGTACATTTTTGCATGTGTTAAAATACTGTTCAGAATATATACAGTTGGCTAAACTATTGAGCTTTTGTTAGCTGACTCGAAGGTGGCTGCTAAAGGCCTAACTTAACTACTGCTCCACTGGACCAAACTTGTTTAATAATATGAAGATACGATCATATCTAACCTTAAATTTTGGAAGAAAAAGGGCATAATGCTCTTATAGTTTTTTTTAATAGTAAAATAAGGATACATGTCTCTGACTAAATAATTACTGTGTAGTTTGCAAACCTAGTAAAGGCCATAATATAATAATGATAATAAAAGCAAAAATTAGAAGTGGGCTTAAAGTACTCTTTTAAAAAAATCTGGGTTGTGCCATTTTGGTAAATACATTTGAAACATGCCTATTTTATGAAAATAGATCTTGTTCTGTCTCCACAGATTTCCTAAAGGTGATGCTGTCAGGCTGAGGCTGATCAGAAGAAAGACTCTTGGTTGTGGTGTGAGCACTTTGAAGAGGATATTCAGACAAAGGTGGTTGTTACATTACACTACACATTACATTAAACATTACACCTGCAATGCCCACTAACCTCTGAGACTTTTTACTCAAGAAAACACTTTCCTTACTCTGCAGTCATACATCCTTTAAACATTACTGTAGCTAAAGTGCATGTGTTAGTTTTATATTTGTACATTTGTCATCTGTAAATCATGACAACAGTAGACAGGTAAATGTTCATGGCAGGTTTTCAACATGACAGACATTACCTCTAACCCAGTACAGTTCACATTTACTAAAGTATTACATTTTGGCAAATGTAAGTTCAAATCAAAGTCCACTATTTTCTAAAAACAGTCCTTACACACACAGTAACATACAGTGAGCTGGTGAATAAAAGACCAAGATTAATGTTGTCATTTGTTCTGTGATTAACAGTAAATCTCATGAACAGAGGTGACCGGTCCCAACAGCAAGACTTGTTTTTAACATAAGTTTTTACTTTGTTCTCTGTCTTTGCAGAGCCCTCTACAGTTACCTGTCTGCTGCTGCTTCTGTCGGCCCTCCCCCAGTCCAGTCCAGTTATCGGTCCTCTCTGCTCCTGCACAGCTGACTTCACATCCTGGTCCATCTACAACTTCAGCTTCTTTTAAATAAACTTAAACTCAATCAAATCTCTATTCATTTATGTGCTTCTAGGTTTTGGAGGCATATATAAACTGTATTTTAAGCTCTTAAATCTGCCAATTTATACACTTTCTATTTAAGTGAGTTAAACTTTTAAATAACATGAAAGTAGATGAAAGCAAACCGACATAACTTTAAATCATTTATTTATCACTCTAGTGTTATTTTAGCATGCCATAAGCAATAGGAGTTATTTTGGAAAAGAATAGGAAATCATAAAACACATTTTTTGTTTCTTTTAAAATGGGGAATAATAAAGTAGTGGTGCAAAGATGGAAGAGTTTCTTGAACTTTCAGGTTGTTCCTGAGGTCTTTGACCTGCAGCTGCACGGGTAAGGAAACTGAAAAACAAAAATCAAAACTGGTTTAACACATATTTACTCCATCTCAAAAATACAGCACTTGCTTCTTTGACTACAATTTCTAAATAACCAGTTTCTTAAAAAGGGTATGCAAAGTGCCTATTTTTATGTATTTATTAGAATAAGTTGAAGAAAATTATTAACCACAGATTCTAAGATTTCCTACAGAAAATATCATTCTAAAGGATCAACTTTATATATCTTTACAACATACAGTTTATAATTATGAGGATATCTATTAATAATATAGCAGTTTAGTACTATTGTAGTTGTGGTTTGGAACAGTCTTGACAAAGATGACAAACATGGTGATAAGTTAAGTAGGTGAATATATTAAAAAAAACGTAGATATTGGTGTAAAAGTGAAATTTACCTGAATTAGAGCAGCAACCAGAGGGCGCCGATAACACAGAGATAGTGAAGGATCAGCGATGCTAAGTTTAGCTCAAGTCTCTGTCGTAGCTTTGCCGCTGTCTGCAGGAGCGAGCAGACGGTCAACGAACAAGCGAGCTTCTGATTGGTTCACTGGTTACCATGCAAACGGGCACTCAACTCAGTCCATATGCCCAAATTGGGACTTCTGGCTCCATAAAATCAACATGGCGACCACCCTAACGGCTAAAAATGGCGACTGAAATAGCGTCAATCTCGAGGTTCGTAACGCTATGGATGACGTCACACTCCCTATGTCCAGCCCTTTTACAGTCACTGATAATACCTCTGTTGGTGACGCAGCTCATCAGTGGCAGCTGTGTGATTGAGCGCACCTGAACAGAGGGTATAAGTAACACATGACGCGGAAGCGTCTTCAGGTTTCTCTGTCTTCAGATCGCATTGTGAAGTGTGAGCAAACCTAGTATGAAAATGAAAAAAAAAGAAAGAAAGTGTGAACAAGTCAACGACTTTCTAAAGCAAACAATACATATTTATTTATATATATATATATATATATATATATACACACACACACAGCACAGTTCTCATACATATGAGATATATATATATATTGAGAGCATAAAAATAAATATCATGGCTGGGCTCATGAAGAAATGTGTTCCTCCGTGCCAGAGGCACATTTGTGATGAGGATCAACATGAGTTTTGTTTTGAGTGCATGGGGGAAGAACGCGGCCCTCGGACTTTCTGGGGAGTGTCAGCACTGCGATCTTTTGCGTGTTAAGATCCTACGTGCTCGGCTCGCTTTCTTTCAGAAGGAGCGGGCCGCCTCCCCACTCCGGTCGTGGGTTTTGCGTGTTGATCTGGCTGAGGCGCAGGGATCAGAGAGTCCTGTCCCTCGCGCTCTCGTCAGATGAGGTTGACCCGGCGGTTGGAAATGGTATATATTAGGGCTGTAGTAATCGAATATTTTGGTAATCGAGTATTCTACCGAAAATTTTATCGATTAATCGATTAATCGGATAAAATGGATTTTTACTTAATTAAAGTGCAATATTAAATATGCAAGAGAAAATAAGACTCTAGGTCTCTTAAAAAGAACAACTACGTTTCCTTTTTTTAAATAAAATTTTAATTATTTTTTTAAATGCATAGAATGCAATGCATACATCAAAAATAAACATTTAGTTAATACCCATTGTTTTTCTGTCTGTACTTGTACTGTGAACAATAAAAATAAAGTGCATTTAGGTGCCATTCATTTGAGGTTTTAAATAAAGCATTTTCTGAGATGCAAAAACAAATAAAATTAATTACTGTCAAATTACTTTTTAAAGTATCAAAACTAAGGCATACATTAAATTAATAATAATAATACAAAAACACTGCCTTTTAAGTCATGCAACTTAACTTTCAGAACTAAAAGTTAAACGTTCTGAACATAAGTCTTCTTCCTGGAATGCTCTCTGAAAACTCAGCTGCTCAGTGGAACATGAAGTCCGCCCATATCTGTTCATACGAAGCTGTGATGATTTACTGAAAAAGAGGTGAAAAAAATAATAATTATTGATATTTATTACTAAGTAAGCTATAATATCATTATTATACAGCAAGTTCATGGCTGTGTATAAATCCTATTCATGGCAATCAAACTAAATACTTGTGAATACTAGAATAATTTGTATTATGGCTGCTCGATATTGAAGAAAAATGTGATATGCGATAACTAGCAAGATGCAATGTTCGATATACAATCATGGAATAATGTTTTGAGTGTGTAAAATAAATTTAAATGTATATTTAAAAACTGTAAATGTATATCCAACATGCATGTTTTCACATTATAAATAATCTAGTATACTTCATTGTAAAAGCCAATCACAACTTGTTTTTGCAGTAAATGAAGTCCTTTGGTAGCCGTGGTATAGCTAAACTGCTGTTAAATAATCTGGTGGTGTAACCCCTCTGCAAACACGTGAGGTTTATTTTCACATAATTGTACTGCCCAACGTGGGTTGTCCATGACATAGTTAACGTACTTGATTTAACAGCTTTCATCTTGAATAGCAATCACATTTATTTAATGCTGCATTGAATTTACCTTGTCCCAAGTGACGGTCCTCCGGTCTCTGAGTAGAGTGGATGTTTTCTTTTGCTGCTGCAGCCTGGCCCTCGTGCTGTTGTGGTATGCTAGCTCGATCTTGCAATGGACACATACGCCACAATGTTCTCTTTACGTTTTAATATGAAACCCAAACCTTGGACAGTTTGAGTCGTTTTCTTCTGTTTGTTTCTTTGCTCATCGCTATTGTTATCAATCCCTTCCATTTTGCAGCTTGCGCGTGCAGCGCACCCTCAAATCAAAACACCGCTAACTCCTTCCGTCTCCTTCCGCTTTGTGGGTGACGTAAGCCGCGCTGTGTCACATAAAAAATCATTGCGAAACAAACTGACGGGAGCTTAAAAATAAATTAAAAGAAGCTTCGAGGCAGAGGAATTTGCCTCGAATATTTTTTGTAATCGAGTTACTTGAGGAATCGTTTCAGCCCTAGTATATATGCTTCCACCCTGCAGCACTACTGCTATACACCTGCAGAACATCAGATCATTTATATGCACAACCATTTTGAACACTTTTCTTTGTTTACCCTCATTGACCTACATCTGTCAACTGTCCAGTCTCTCATATGTTGCACTTTTATTGATTTATTGATATTTTTCAATTTTGTCCAAAAGTGGTCAGCACATATGCTGCATGGACGCGTTGCAAATGTTGCTGCTCGCACTGCATTTATTTTCCAGGGATTTAAAAAGTGTGTATGCATTCACTTCATTTGATATCCCGTTAGTCTCTAAGAAATGTAAGTTGAGAATGTTTTTAATATTTTCACCCATCGCCTCAATGGAGTGCAGCATACGTGCTTTGGGCCTCTATTTTTGGGTAGCATATTTGGATTAAAGGATGAGCTCCCTCTCATCTACCTTGTCTACGCCTTAGTCTGCAAACGTGTCCACGGCTGTGACACAAAATGTCCTGCACAAACTTGACCACTTTTCAACTATATTTTATTTGGGTTGAAATCCTGATAAAACTGTAAATTAAACCCAGATAAAACTATAAACCCTGCCATTTTTATAACCATTTTTCTCATTTTCAGCACAATTATATCTAAAAACATATTGTAATGAGAAATGTTTTACACATTTTTAAAGTAAACATTTTTTTGATTGCTTTTCTTTTTAAGTTAAATTTGTAGGATTATGTGTTCAGGTTAGTATATGTGTTGGGATAAACAACCAGACCCTGCAAACATATACCTGTCCACTGGATGGCGATGTGGATCTAGAATCCTAAAAGACCAAGTAGGTAGTGGGGTTATGAGACTAGGCCAGGTGATGTCGTTTACCCTAGTCTTAACCAATTTTACATAGTTTATTGTAAAGTGGTTACACTTAGTACTGACAGTACAAACATAGTTGTGTTGTAAAATATTTGACAATATTTCTTTTACTCATATTTCTCTTAAAAAAACAATACACAGTTTACATCCCAACCAACACAAAATTGCACATAAAGTGAGCTACAGTGGGTGTCGAAAGTTTGGGCACCCCAAGTAGAATTTTTTTTATTAATGTGCATAAAGACGCCAATAAAAGATGGAAAAATCTCCAAAAGGCATCAAATGACAGATTAGACATCCTTATAATAAGTCAAAAAAGTTAGATTTTATTTCCATCATTTACACTTTCAAAATAACAAAACAAAAAATGGTGTCTGTAAAAGTTTGGGCACCCTGCAGAGTTAATACCTTGTACTGCCCCCTTTGGCAAGCTAGGACCTGACTGTGTCATGATTGTTCTCAATCATTGTCTGGATAGACCAGATGATGTCATACTCAAAGGTTTTAAATGCCCAGACTCATCTGACCTTGCCCCAACAATCAGCACCATGGGTTCTTCTAAGCAGTTGTCTAGAAAACTGAAACTGAAAATAGTTGATGCTCACGTTTTCAGATGCCAATATCCTCTGTTCGGAATGTAATTAAGAAATGGCAGTCATCAGGAACAGTGGAAGTTAAAGCAAGATGACCAAGAAAAATATCAGACAGAACGGCTCGCAGGATTGTGAGAAAAGTAAGTCAAAACGAAAGTTACAGATGTAACTACGTTCTATGAATCCCGGATGACCGCCAGAGGCGGTGCTTTAAGCACTGGATGATCATCCTTGCGCACTCGCAGGTCGAGAATTAATAACAACAAAGTCACCTGTGACCTCCCGGTGACCCACGTGAGGCTATATAGTCACGTGACACCGGAAGCTCAGTCCCAAAGACCTTCTCGCGAAAACACGAGGATTCCGAGGGACCTGGCACTCTGGCGGTCATCCAGTTCAGGAGCCGCTGAGCAACCCTTAATAGGCTCTCCGACTTGGTGCCGCCCTGGTGGTTTATGTAGAAAACCACGTCAGTGTTGTCGGACCTCACCATCACGTGTCGCCCTCGCAGAAATGGGAGAAAATGGTTCAAAGCAAGTTGAACGGCCATGAGCTCCAGTACATTGATATGGTGCTTGCTCTGGCGTAGGAACCACGCCCCCTGAGCCACCTGTCCTTGCCATGTTGCGCCCCAACCCAACAGGGATGCATCTGTGTGCACAATTTCCCTTCGGGGGGGAAGAGGACCCAGAGGGACACCCTCCAGCATAAAGGTCTCGTTCCTCCACCGAGAGAGACCTCATGCACTGGGAGAGCGAGCACCCGCCGCCTGTGAGCGGCATGCGGGGTCCAAGCGCAGGCCATTGAGCCATCTTTGAAGGGGTCGCAGGAAAGCAGCCCCAGGAGTCACCGTCACGGCAGCAGTCAGCTTGCCCAGAAGCCTGAGGAAATCGACGTAGGAAGGGATCTCCGCGCCGAAATCTCGAGCATATCCAGAATGTCCCGATACGCCGGGGTGAAGGACGTGCTATCATTGCCCTCGAGTCGAGCACTACCCCAAGAAAAGTGGCCACCTGTGACGGTGCCACGCAACTCTTTGCCGAGTTCACCCGTAGTCCCAGACATGACACGTGCCTGAGCACTGTCTGCGTATCCTGAACTGCCTGCTCGCGGGTGGGAGCGCAGATCAGCCAATCGTCGAGATAGGGCAGGATCCTCAACCCCTGAACCTGCAGGGGGGACAGTGCTGCCGCCACGCACCTTGTGAAAACCCGAGGAGACAGAGAGAGGCCGAATGGGAGGACTCGAAACTGATAGTGCTTCCCCTGAAAAGCGAAGCGGAGAAAACGCTAATGTTGCAGCGCAATAGGGACATGAAAATAGGCGTCCTTTAGGTCTATGGACGTGAACCAGTCTCCTGGGTGAATTGCCTGAAGAACCTGTCTGACACCCAACATCTTGAATGTGAGGACCTTTAAAAACGCATTCAGACCCCTGAGGTCCAAAACTGGACGCAAACCGCCCATTTTTTTCGGTACTAAAAAATAGCGGGAATAAAAGCCCCCTGGATCTACCAGGGGGTCCACGGGAATTATAGCACCCATGCCCAGTAGGGTGCCAATTTCCCGAGTCAGTGCCTGTGCTCTGATCGGATCCTGGATCACAGTCATCCTGACTCGACCAGGAACAGGTGGCCGGCGGTGGAACTGGAGGCGATACCCCCGAGACAAAGTGACCACAACCCAAGTATCTGGGGTGTGGGCCATCCAGTATTCGATTTGCCCCGGGGTAAAACGTCCCACTGCCGGCACCAAAGCCTCACCTGGGACCCCCCTGGCGCCCTGAGGGCCTGGGGGGGCGGCGACCGGGCTGCGCAGCCATTGGAGCACGAGGCTCCCGGGCTCTGGCCCTTGGAAACGGTCTTACCTCCGAGCTGCTGGGTGCAGGAAAAGAGTGCCGTGGCGTTGCATATCTCCGAGAAGGAGCTGGTGGGGCAACCGGCGCCCTCTGGCGGGGCGCACGCCTATGCAGGCCCGCCAGCTGCTGTCTCGTGCGCCTAGCCTGAGCTGTGCGCTCTAAGGCCTCAGCGGCCGAACCGAACAACTCCTGGGAGAACAGGAAGGCTTCTCAAAGCCCTCCTACAGGTCTCGGCTAGAGGAGATTGCGCCAACCAAACCTGGCGCCTAGTTTGCACTAAGGTCGACAGCAGACGACCAAGTTCTCTCGACTGGAGGCGAATGCTTGTAAAGCTGCATCCACCAGTCCTGCGTAGGGCTGATCCACGAAACAGCGTCCAGTGACGCAGGCCAGGCCCAGCATTAGATGCGACAAGGAGTTCCCAATGCGACCCATGCGGGCCCCCATGTCGTATGCCTTACAGAGCAGATCGTCCGTAACCCGGCACTGCGGTCGTGGGCACCGGGCATTTGTCCTTAGAGTCTCCTCAGGATGGACAATAAGTGACGAATGGCGGCTCCACCGCCGGCATATGGTCCAGGCCAAACCTATGAGCGTCCTGCATAGCAGCCAAAGCCCTACCATAACTCTGGGGTCAGCCCAGCAGGCGTGCAGTTCCCTCACGTATTCCGCGTATTCACGGGCGCTTGTGCCCCCGGCTGACCTGCACAAATCATGCCCATCGTCCGGTTCCAGCTGCGCCATGCAGGACCGACAACCAAGGGACTCCAGCATCATAGCAGCCACGCTAGTCTGAAGTCAGCAGAGTCGGGGAGTCGAAACCGCCACTAGCGACTCCTCACGGAATAAACCGGCACGCCTGCTGTGAAAAAGGGTGCCAACGGGTCAGGTCGAGCAGAGAACGCCACTAGTGACCGCGTTATGTGTCAATTAATAATCTGAATGAAAAGCCGAACGCGGCTATTCAACAATAATGATAAAACAACCAAGGAAGCAGCCAACGCGGCTGTATAGTCAACTAGCAGAGTAGACAACCGAATGCGGCTCTACTAAGCCAATAATAAATTAGGCTGAACACGTCTGTAGTTAAAAGGGTGCCAACGGGTCAGGTCGAGCAGAGAACGCCACTAGTGACCGCGTTATGTATCAAGTAAACATGCAACACCCAAAGTAAATCTGCCGAGCTCAAGCACGGCGAAATAACTCACAAATTGTCAAACAATCAGCCTTACCTCCAAACGTTGGTTCAAACGCAGCTTGTGCAGCCCCCTGAGGGCGAGAAACACTCGCAACCCCGACTGTAGAGCAGTCGCGGGGCTACAGGCAACAAGCGGCGAAAACAGAACAAAATTAGTGGTGTTTTAGCAGTAGAATGCTACAATACCCACACATGAACCTGCAATGCGAGAAGGTGAATAGGGACTGAGCTTCCGGTGTCACGTGACTATATAGCCTCACGTGGGTCACCGGGAGGTCACAGGTGACTTTGTTGTTGTAATTCTCGACCTGCGAGTGCGCAAGGATGATCATCCAGTGCTTAAAGCACCGCCTCTGGCGGTCAGAAGGGATGAAATAGAACCCACGTTTGACTGCACAATCCCTCCAGAAAGATCTGGCAGACACTGGAGTTGTGGTACACTATTCCACTATAAAGAGATACTTGTACAAATATGGACTTCATGGAAGAGTCATCAGAAGAAAACCTCTTCTACGTCCTCAACACAAAAATCAGCGTTTGAAGTTTGCAAATGAACATATAGACAAGCCTGATGCATTTTGGAAACAAGTTCTGTGGACCGATGAGGTTAAATAGAACTTTTTGGGCTGGAATGAGCAAAGGTATGTTTGGAGAAGAAAGGGCACAGAATTTAATGAAAAAAACCTCTGTCCAACTGTTAAGTATGGGGGTGGATCGATCATGTTTTGGGGTTGTATTGCAGCCAGTGGCACAGGGAACATTTAGGGAGTAGGAAAAATGGATTCAATAAAATTTCAGCAAATTTTGGATGCTAACTTGATGCCATCTGTGAAAAAGCTGAAGATAAAGAGAGGATGGCTTCTACAAATGGATAATGATCCTAAACACACCTCGAAATCCACGGTGGATTACATCAAGAGGGATAAACTAAAGGTTTTGCCATGGCCTTCACAATCTCCTGACCTCAACATAATTGAAAATCTATGGATAGACCTTAAAAGAGCAGTGTGTGACAGACAGCCTAGAAATCTCAAAGAACTGGAAGACTTTTGTAAGGAAGAATGGGCAAAGATACCTCAAACTACAATTGAAAGACTCTTGACTAGTTACAAAAAGCGTTTACAAGCTGTGATACTTGCCAAAGGGGGCAGTACAAGGTATTGACTCTGCAGGGTGCCCAAACCTTTGCAGACACCATTTTTTTGTTTTGTTATTTTGAAAGTGTAAATGATGGAAATAAAATCTAACTTTTTTGACTTATAAGGATGTCTAATCTGTCATTTGATGCCTTTTGGAGATTTTTCCATCTTTTCTTGGCGTCTTAATGCACATTAATAAAAAAATTTACCTGGGGTGCCCAAACTTTCGATCCCCACTGTATATACAAAGCAGATTATTGGTTAGCAAATTATTTTTTGCTGTTTGCCATCAATGAGGAATTCCCAGTAAGCGCGGGTCATAAGGACAAAGGGGAAGCTAATAATCAGTTACCTCCAGTTACAGTTGAGTATTGTTTTGAAAGAAGTGTGTTTTAGAACTGCAAAGCGAGTGTAAAGCAGGAATTGTGTTTGTAGTTGAGCAGAATTGGTTCAGTGGTTGCTGCATGAGTTATGTACAAAATAAAACTGTAAATATTTCAGAGTGCTGAATGTGTTTGTAGCTGCTGCATAGGCCTCCCCAACTCTCTCTCACACACAGTCCATTGAAATGCTAATGAGTTGGGCCACTGCTACTTAAATGTTAGACACAGAAGCACAAAGTACATTTAGCTGTATACTGGTTTGCAAAATATATTTAAAAAAAAAAAGTCAAACTATCAATTAGTTATTTAAAACTTGTTATGCACTACATTTGTTGACAAGTAACTGTATTTTTACTTGAGTATGCTTTTTCAGTACTCTTTCCACCACTGGTCTCAACAAAGAGGGTAGATTTGATGTTGACTAAGGGTAACACTTAGCCTAAATTCAGGCCTTTCACTGGTGTTGTGTTTTCCAATAAAATCAAAAGTCACATTAAAAAATGTATAAAATATTTTTATTTGCCAAAAAAAAAAAAAAAAAATCATCCAGCCAATCCAGCTCCAGGACACAGACGTAGTCTTGTAACATAAAACAAGAATCTACTGGTGAATGAATGGCCTGATGTGTTCACTCATCCAGCCAGTCGAAGATCAGCGCTTGAAAAGACTTGCGCTTGGCCGTAGTCAAACAGCAGCTCCTCTCACAAAGAATGTCTCTTTGAACAATTGAATTGGTTCAGTGGTTGCCGCATGAGTTATGTACAACATAAAATAAACTGTAAACATCAATTACAATAAATAAATACATTTTAATAAATAGAAATTAATAAAATTGAAATTATAAATCTAATAAAACACATAAGACATTTGTACATACCTTTATGCTCCCCAAAGTCCTTCACAGCCAGACCATTTCTGCTTGGTCACCCCTGATGATGGTCGGGTCACTCTGCGCCTGTGCTCTGGTGGTGGCGGCCTCCACTTTACGATGACATCCTTTGGGCATGGATAATTTGCCATCCATCCCTCTGCCTCTATGACGTTAGCCACCTTAACTGCAGTTGGGGCAAGTCTTGAGCATTTTGCTGTCAAAGAGAGAACATTTAAATTAAAATTCAGGTTCACATACAAGTTCTAAATGTTTCTGTTGGAGCAAAACTAATCATTAGCTAAGAAAGTATCTACACTTACACAAAAGATGTTGCTCCGCTTGTTGTACTGCAGAGCCCTCCACTTGTCATAAAACACTCGGTCGGCAGGAACCCAGGGTTTGCTCTCTTGGTTTTGTTGGGTGGCTGGCCAGTGATTCCTACAGGAAGGCCAGTAGGAAAGCGTCAAAGTCCGGTGTTGGGCTGCTAACCTCTTCTTCCACTCGCCGTCTCTCCCAAACTTGAATTATATAATTTTCTTTGAGGCTGATCCATTTAATAAATGCACAAATACTTCATTAAGAGAATGCTAATCCTTTTACTTTTTGGTCTTATGGACTGCAGTTAATACTTACTGCTGGTGCAGACGAGCGAGGTCATTGGTTGCACTTCTTCACAATCTTGGTGCCCGACGACGAAAAAAACAACCTGTTAGAATTGTCTACATCTGGCCGGAAGGATTCAGGGCGGATCCATGTGTAGTATGCGTCCAGCATCTGCAGAGACAAAAAAAAAATATAGCTGCGAGCAGCAATTAACGGGGCCAAGCGCAAAGACATGCCGACATGGCTGTGAGTGTTAGACTAAGTGCAACAAAGAGCTATTAAAGACATTTTAAGATGATTTTATACAAAATCATATACAGTCACTAATAAACTGATTTAAGGGTTTATCACTTTTGACCAATAGGTGGAGCAGTTACGAAATGTTGTGTTGTCAGAGTGAGGTGACAATTACACAAGCAAAGTTTGGTGTCAATATGTCAAAGCATTGCAGAGATACAGCCAGTCATTTTTTCATCATGCATAAACTTTGTTGCTGCGGCATATGAAAACGGTTTTGTCTGACACAAAAGTAATAGCGTTTTGTTGTCATGGTCTGAATATGTTACGATTCGATTTAGGTGAAAATCAGATGAATGGTCTAGGAGGAGTTCAAAAAAGTTGGGTTGTAAAGGAAATAAAATTGGTAAACAGGAAGTTTGGCAAAATAAGGTTAAAATGGTATCTATGTTCTTGGCATGGCCTAAGCAATCTTTTATATCAGTTTTATGACAATAGACAAACTTAATGATAAGTTGTTAGCATTATTTGAAAATTCATTATAACCTTTGACCACAAGGTGGCGCTGCCTTGAAACTTTTGAGTATATTTAGGGCTTGGTGCGAAGACACATACCGAGTTTCATAATGATACAGCAATGCATTGATAAAATATAGCACTTTTTGACAAAATTCTAAATGGATGACGTCCAAAATGTTTGATATGGGAAAATTGGTTATGCTATGGCTCGGTGCGATTCCATAAATCTAAAGAGCCCTGTTTTGTTATTTGTGGCTAAAGCATTTTGAACGGGACCATTAGGTGGCACTGCACCAAAACACTTCAGTCAGACTCAGGTCATGGTTGGCATAACACACACCAAGTTTGATAAGAATATGCTAAAGCTTTGTGGAGATATAGGCTGACTTTAATATTTGTGGCTCTAATAAGTATGCCTAGTAATGTTATATAGGAGCAGTATTTGAGCAAGCATGGCTTTACTGGTGACTGAGCGATTTATAAGTGCCAGTATAGAGTGGAATATTGAGCTTCACACCACATAGCATTTCTTTTTTTTTTATTCTGTAAGCATGTTCCATAAAAAATCACAAACTGATGTTTTTTTACAGTTAATAATATGATACCATATTTTTTTTTAAATACATAGGGTTTTTGTGTGCATTAGGTTAAAGACCGTGTTAAGTTCAAAATTGATTTACCTCAGCATATTCATAATTTGCAGGTGGGAGTTGTGGGATATGTCAATCCAAGTTTTGGGACTAATTTGGTGCTGGAAAGTGTTTATGTGAAATCATGGCAAGTGTTTGTTACTATCGTTATGTATTGTCTTTTAGGGCTTATTTAAATCTTTTGCTTAACGTTGTTGTGTGGACTGTGCAATTGTTATGAAATCACAAAACAAAATGCAAAGAAATGTGTTCCTGGTGTCGATTTCCACAAACACTGATTTGGTTTTAATATAGATTGTAAAAGAATATGTTTGGCGCAACTTCATTCATTGCTGTTGAAGGGATTAAAGTTTCTATAGGTCTCAATATTGCGTTGACATCTTGCAGAGATTTGGGAACAGAGTCTGCGCAGTAGAGAGCAGTAAGTAGATTGTGATGTCAAAGCTTGACCACACGGTCACAAATGCACAACAATTCTTTATGTTGGTGTGAAATAAACTAGGTGTCCATGGTTAACCCGATTAACGATTAACCATTAAAATTAGTAACGAGTGAAACATTTTGCTTGGTTAAGCGGCGTCAAGCGTGCTTTGAATTTAGTTACAATATATTTTTCCACCAGTAGAGACCGCCAGAGCGCTCCCAGACATTTGTAATATCCACAAGAAGAAGTCATGACCAGTTTTCTAACATGAAGCCGGCAAAGAAAAGTACAGCATGGGAGCACTTTCAAATTGAGAGTGACGGGGCAAAATGCAAGTATTGCAATGCAGTGCTTAGATATACTTCAAGTACATGTTGTTGTACGCATTTATTTGACTGTTTCTTTGCACAAAGTTTCTAAAAAAAGTGTGCTATAAGAAGCCAATATAGCAGACATAGGCCTAATCATGCAGGCGCCCTCGCGTGCCACTTGCATTGCTCGTGAACTAGAGCGCATCTCATCCTAATTTAACGAAACTCAGCGTAGGCCTCACAGACATGAAATGTATCTTAAGAAAGCTTGAAATGTCTTTTAACAATTTAAAACGAGAGAAGAACTAGGCTACTCTCTGATTATGTAATCCATGATGTGCATTTCTCTCTATAGCGCGTTCACTCACGGAGATGGCGGTCGTCAACTTAAACTAAAAATAATAACCCTGAGCGCACACTATGGTTAACCGAGTATTAACCGCTAAGGGCCTTGGTTAACGGTTAATGAAAAACTTGAAAACGTGCAGCCCTAAAATAAACAGTTATGGAAATGTAAAAATGATAGCTAAATCTTTAATCTCCTCATTAAAATCCAAGAAAAAAATACATTGTTGGCATCTCAGTAAAAAGTGTAATGTCAGCTGTCAATTATGAGACCTGCGGAAAATTATGTTTGTTTAGCTCCACCTGTAAAACATTAGTTTTTTCTTTTTGATAAATGTATTTCTTTGTTTTTTTATTTTGATTCAGCCATTTTTTTCTCTCCACGTAGCCTTTGTGCTTAAATTGAGATTGTAGCAGTAATCAGGCTAAACATTGTGAAATACAAGCGTGTGCCACAACTATTCTATAAAGGTGACATTTCAGCACTTGACAAACGGACAGCGACTCAAAGCGTAGTTGATTGTGTTAAGTGTGTGTTTGTGAAACGCATGTGAAAGCAACATGAACGTGTGTAATTTGACTCGTAGAAAACATTAAATTGTTATCTAGAAACACAGCCCAAGTCAGTCTTTGAGTAGTAAATTATTTTGTAATGGTTTAAAATAACCAGCTAATAATCATTTATAATATATAAAAAGCATGTAGTACTGTAATTGACTAAATTGTTTCAAGTATTTTTTTCAACAAAGTATGTTTAAGCAGTATTTTTTATAAACATGCGGTTTATTTGTTCAGCTAAAGATATAGACTGATAATTTTTATTAATGAAGATATGAATTATGTGCCATGGTTAAGTGGAGTAGTTTAATAACTGTTGAAAAACTGAGAAGTCTAACATGCAATTAATATGAATTTATCAGTATCATCAGTAGACCACTACAAGTTAGTTTGTTTGGTTTTTACATGTTTTATACTTACATGTGTGTGTTTTTAATGTGACATTTTTAAGATTAATGATGATTTTAAAATATAAATTATATGCATGTTCCCATGTCTCATTATTAAATGTTAGTTCCACTGTGCAGTGGTAAAATAAAGATTTAAAATATACATTTAAAAAAAAAATTTAAGTAAATCAAAACGTTGGTTTGTGGAAAAGTAAAGGTCTGAAATAAAATACTAATAGTATGAGTTAAGGTCAAGACAATTTACAGTGTCATTAATATAATTGAAAAACATAAAAGGTTAAAGTTACATTTATTTCCTTTAGTACCGTAGTATTTTTATTGATGTGTTTGTCATTTTTATTTCTTTAGAGAATATACTGTGGCTTGAGTTTTATTCTTCTGTTTTTTTTTTGTGCAAAAACAAAAAAAAAAACTGAAATGAATAGATGTAGACTGTGTATTGTTTAACACTCCTGCTGGTTGAAACCAGTTTTATTTATACTAGAGCTGGGCAAGTTAACGCGTTTTTATCGCGTTAACGCATTAATGAATTAACGCCGACAATTATTTTATCGCGCGTTAACGTCGGCCGATTAGTATAGTGAAAGATGTCGGTCTGAAGAACATTCTTAGGATCGCAACGAATGACTGCACGTATGAGCTGCCCTCATCCAGTGCTTTAAGTGGGCCGGTACGCACCTGTACTCAGTACTGCCACTTCTTCGTGCGCCCAGAACGTGCTTTTAGCGTACTGGTACGCTCATTTCGACATCTCTTTTAATAGAGGTTTTAATCCTTTGCCTGCTCTGCCGCTTTCCAGAGCGCCCTTCACAATGCACGCTTCCTAATTCGTCCACCAAGAGCAGAGACTACATTACCCATACACCCTTGAGTTTGGCAAGTGAAAGGGAGAGGGTGTGTGAAACGCGCGGGAACTGCATTCACATGCTCTGACTGTAATGAAAACACAAGAGAGACATTTATATTGTTTATATTGTTATAATGTTATGATTGAAGCTCTGGACAGAACTTGTTTTTCTATAACAAACTGAACAAAATATTAATGCCCTGTCAGTGGCAAATATTTTTGGTTTTAATATTTAATTTGATTACATTAATGTTTAAGTTCAGATTTACAAGAAATGTTTAAACTGCTGTAAAAAGCACATTATTTGTTTAAAGTGTTGTTTAAAGTGCAAACCAAATGTTATTGCACTTTTGTTCATATAGCAGTTCTTTTAAAATGTATGCAGTACACTAATTTTGAATTCATTATTACATTTTTTGTATAATGCGATTAATCGCGATTAATCACAGAACATTGTGCGATTAATCGCGATTAAACATTTTAATCGTTGCCCAGCCCTAATATATATATATATATATATATATATTGATCAATTATAAAATATCGATTGATAATATATTGGCTGTTGTAATTGTAATTGTTTCTGTTAGAAGTAGGATCAGTGCGTGTAAAAAAAAATACATTCTATGATTCATAAACACAACAATAATATAATAGAGTACGTGCAGAGTTTCTTATATGAACTACATATTTTTGTGATTGTCATTTCATGACCTAACCTGTTATCAAGAAGTTGTATGTTTTCTTTCTTTGCTGAAATATAAATGTAATCCGCTTCAAGCTTTTTAATGGATGAGTGGCATAAATGATGATTTATTACATCTTATCATATTGTTAGAAAATGTACCAGTCATTGTCTCTGTTATCAGTGTTTCAGAGGAATAGTACATTATGACTGCCAAATTTTGCAATTGTAGCGCGTTATGCGTTCTGTGAAGTGTTCATGCAAACATAAGAACAGATGCAGAATTTCAGCAGCAGCAGCCATAATTATCTATTATATTATGGCTGCTGCTGCTGAAACGTATCAACGTATTATCACCACACCTTATAGTAATGAAAATGACATTAAGAGGCACGATATGATTACAATTTATTGTTAGTCTGTATGTATTATTGTTAATTTAATTGCAATTAAGATGGTAACATTCTTATTGAAATATTTATTTGTGTTGTTTATTTGCCTTCTTTATTATTGTATAAATATTATAATATTTGGTTCGTAGAATTAACAGAGAAATAATTACAAATAATATTTAACAACTGCCTCCTTGCACTATTGAAATACTCAGTGCAATGAGACATACTTATTTGTATTATTTGTAATAATTGATTTCTTTATTCTATGGGCTATCACATGCATGCACTTGCGTTAATTAAACAATGTGTATATTTAAAATGGTGGAATAAAGCAATTAATTAATTTGTTTTATGTGAATTGGTAAGCACTATATTTAATTCTCTGTGTGTATTCATATGTAATTGCAGATGCCACGTGGACGAGGTTTCCGCAAGTCTGAGGCTGCTAAGAGGCGGCTGGCTGAGCGCTACTCGCGCATTTCTTCCACTGACTTGACTGACGAGGTTATGCCTCCTCTTGAAAAAAAAGGCTTTGAGTGAAGGGTTAAACCTCCCTTTAAACAAAAGGTGCAAAATTATGTGACTGACAAGAGGGTTGCCTCCTACTTAAAAAGGCTTGACGAGGTTCTGTCTCCTCTTGAAAAAAAGGCAATTGAGCTGAGCACGATTAACAAAGCAGATGAACATAGCACAAAGAACAAAGCAAATGAACATAGCACAAAGAACAAAGCAAATGACCATAGCACAAAGAACAAAGCAAATGAACATAGCACAAAGAACAAAGCAAATGAACATAGCACAAAGAACAAAGCAAATGAACATAGCACAAAGAACAAAGCAAATGAACATAGCACAAAGAACAAAGCAAATGAAACTATATTTGTTGCAACTATATCTGGCACAAACAAAGCAAACACAAACAAAGCTGATAATCCTACAAATAGCTCCACAAAGAATTATTCTGAGAAACGTTTGAGAAAAAAAGAGAATACCGGGCAAATGCCGACGCATAATATGATTTTTTTTTTTTAATTGGCCAATGACCGGCCCATAAAGCAGGGACAGCGGCCCATTGGTTCATTTTTCATACTGACACTGGGCTGGCCCAATCATCTCTTAACAGGCTCCACCCCTCCTCCTCTGTTTCTTGTGTCAGATGCAGTTATTGGCTCAGAGCCCGAAATCTGTGGATTTAGGGTGGAGAAACAAATGCGCAAGGGGGGAGATGTTGCGGGCCAAAAAAATAAAAATGCTAGAGGTTGATGCCTCAACATGTGCAAAAATAACAGACATGTTTAGTGCTGTAGCTTCAGTATCCAAGCCTACAGTTTCTATTTAACAAACATTTTGGGTAATTACAACTATGTTTCATGTGATGTGTATCTAAATGTTTGTCTGTACTGTATTTGTGAAATGTAAAGCGACCTTGAGCTACGGAAAGGCGCTATATAAATAAAACTTCTTCTTCTTCTTCTTCGTCTTCTTCTTCTACTACTACTACTACTACTACTACTACTACTACTACTACTACTACTACTACTACTACAACTACAACAACAACAACAACAACAGTACCTGACGACATTTTGCAGAAACATGGAGGAGAGGTGACTAGCCATGGCAGCGCCGGCGGGACCCAGGCAGAGGAGCAGGTGTCTGATAGTAAAGTCAAGGAGGGACAGAGTGAGCAGGAGAGTGTAATTGAAACGGTAAGCATGTTAGCTACATGATTAACAGGGAGGGAGTGTTAATCAGGGCGGGTGCAGGAGGAAAGTGTGTGTGTGATTTACCTAAATTAATCAATATTATGATAAGACAACTTAATCGTTGTTGCCATTATATAGTCTGTCAGATTGTCACCCACAGCACTAGCCACTATTTTGCATTGTTTTTGTAGATAGGTTAGCAGAGTTAACTTATTCAATTGCAACTTTGGCTGACTATTCTAATGTTAACCCTTTAATACCCATAATGGCCGTACGGCCCTTCTCTAGAAAAACTTAAATGATGCCATTTGATTATTTTAATTATTACTCAGAATGGCTGCGTCAAAGCACCCACGACGAGTAACGCATGCTATTTGGGGATTAAAACCCGCCTTGCATTTTGAAAGCTGTATATTTTTGTTTAGCTGTATATTTAACGAAGTAGATATTTGCTCATGTTTCTAATGAATTTCCAACTTCATTAATATGCAATATTTACGGTGAGTGAATAATATGAATATCATATATTTTAGGACGTTTTGTGTGAGTAATTTGGTAGTATAGGTTAGTTTTCTTTTTTTTTTAAGGGGAGTATCTCAACAATGAGAGGGAAATCTTGTTTGGTGTCATATTAAAGAGGGGTTTGTGCTCTTTAAAACAAAGTAGCCTATACTTGCAATTGTAAACTAGTTTTTCTGCTGTCTGGTTCATTGGAAAACATTTCTTTTAGAATTAGCAGTATTCTACATCCACATTATATTGGGTTCTAAAGGGTTAACTAGCTTTTATAACATGGAGCACTTTGTCCATCTAGAAATCCTGCTCTTCAAGAATACAGGACTATATGACCAAAATGGATCCTTACTAAGTGTACTTTTAATAACTCTTCCAAATAATAATAATTGTAATCCTCTCTCTCTCTGTCCTTATGTATAGTCAAGCCAGGTTGAGTTAGCAGTGGAGGAGAGAGACAGGAGGAACCTTGATCACCAGGGAGTCTGTCAAGAGAGAGTGAGTACACTGGTCCACTTGCACTGGTACACTGGTCCATGGCACTTAGTTCTCAGCTTTTTTAGGGGTTTTTGGAATGGAACAGTAGATATGCATATCTACAGGGACCGCAAGGATGGTGTACTAGTCGGTTGTGTCTGACCGATTGTGGTGGGCCGGTCTGAGCAAAAATGCCAGGGCCTTTTTTTTGTCCCAGTCCAGCCCTGCCTTCTCGGACGCTGAGAACATCTGGGACAGGCCTTCTGCTCGTGCCCAGAGTTAGAACTAAACAGGGTGAAGCAGCGTTTAAGTTTCATGCAGCAAAAATCTGGAACAACCTCAACTTTAACAATGTTCAAGGGGAGGTCAAAAACCTTCCTCTTTAGCTCCGCATACATTACAACTTAAAGTGTTTTTTAACTGCACTCTTCACCTTTTTAATTTTTTTTGTTTTGTTATGTTTCTTATTCTAAATTTTTTCTATGTATTTTAAATTTGATTTCTATATCTGTAAAGCACTTTGAATGACCCAGTGTATGAATTGTGCTTTATAAATAATTTGCCCTGCCTTGCCTATAATTGTTTTATTGTTTGTGTAATCACAGTTTGGTGGATTATTCTTTATTTAGTGTGTCCTGGTTGTTGCTGTCTACACATGTTGCCTCCAACCTAGCATGACTCACTCCGTCATTGTGGTGCCGGATTCATTGTCACGTTCCTTTGCCCTCGTCTAAAGTGGGTGTACCTTAGGTCCCGCCTCTTTACCATTCTGATTGGAAGGTCAAGTTACCATCAACTAAAGCCATTAAGTAAAACAAAATATTGACATCTTAACACTCGAAAGTTGGTTTGTGATGAGCAGACACACTTGCTGCCATTTCAATGAACTCTAGTAATACAAATGACAAAACAGTTTAAACCATTTATGAACTATTTCAAACAATAAATGAACTGATTTATGTGTGATCTGAGCATGTTTCTTAACACATTTGTAATATTTTTTTGTAATTATACATTTTAATGAATTATTTTAGCCTAGATTGTCTGAATAGGTGAGTTTAGACTGGGCTACACTATGTATAGATTTCTGTCTCTCTCTCTGTGTGACTGGCAGAGGTATTTAGCACTGTTCCAGAGGGGGTTGTCTCAGTGTCCTCTCAGTCCTGCATTTGTTCTTCAGCAGGTTCTGTGGCAGAGTTGTGGGCACAGACACAGCACAGCCATGGATGATGTGTATAAAGCAGCGGTGAGTCTCTGCATGTCTAATGTTTAGGAGACATATACATTTATTCAAATTTCTGTTGATGTGAATCTTTTTATGTAATTACATATAATAATGATATTTTTGTCTTCAGTTCTTATGAATGTTTTTCTGGAAATGCATAACCATGAAGAAGACAGTTGTCATGACTCTATTCTACATTAATGCTATTCGCATCGAATGTTTCTCAATAACATTCAACACAATTTCACTTTGCACTTTGGGTTATTATTTATTAGTTTAAGCTGTGAAAAGTAAGATTTGTAAGTACAGTGAGCAATGATAAATATTGTGATTATTATAATTTGTCTTATCTCAGAAAGCCATTACAGCAGTCACAGTGCATGTGCTGTTGTCTGTGCTTTTAATAGAACACAAAGCAGTGGGACAGAAGGACAGTGACAGCTGTCGGCTCCCAAATACTCAAATGGTATCACGTATATGTCACGCATCAACCCTTTCAGCCTCTGGTGCAAACCTCTTCACACTAAAATATTATTATTATTATTATTATTATTAATAATAATAATAATAATAATAATAATTAAAGCCGCATAGCGCGATAAAGGCCTCGCCTCCCTTGAGACCCGCGGGACACATATATTCGGAGGATTGCATGTCGTGCTTTAAAGCAAATTTGGAGCTGTTTAGATGAAAACCCTTTAGCACAAAGTGTACGATTTAGGTGGTCATGTATTCCACCCAACAGAGTAGATTTTCTGTTGAGTTTACGGTATGGCTGTAATAAACTTTTCTGTTTGCCCTAAGGTGTCCTATGGATGTACCAAGTTTTGCATTTCTACATTGGAAAAACTTACTTTCATTTTCCATAGAACCAATTATTTTGACTTTTCTAGGGGTCGCCACTGAGTCATTTTTCATATTTTTTTTTCGGGGACTTCAAATACATAAATTTTTGCCGGGCTTGAAGTCTGGGACCAATAAAAATGACTTTTACTTGTTGGTTTACTGGGTTAAATTGAGGATCATTTTGCAGAAAAATTATAATAAAAAAAATATATACCGAATTATAATAAAAAAAAATATAACTTGAGCAAAAAAGTCTAGAAAAACACTTGTCTCTTTTACATACATGTGTTTAGCTCATTTTGCCCAAGTTTGGTGTCTGTGGAATGAAGCAGCTTTTTCTGTGTACTTTTAAAAGAGGTGTATTTTAAGTCGGTTCACATTTTCAATTCAAAATGGCCGCCTTCCTGTGTGTGATAGGGTGTGGTCCCCATTGGCTTTTTTGTTCATAAGCCCATGGTGGATGTGTGTACCAAGTTTTATTTGCCCACAACAAACTAAAAATTTCACTTCCCATTGACTTTTTCACATTTTTGGGACGTTGCTATGGCAACACATTTATAGATAGGGGGTGGTTGTCATTGGCTTTTATGCTCGTCATGACATAAGAGATGTGTGTACAAAATTTTATGTCTCTATGACAAACTAAATTCTTGGGTCCATTATAAGTTTGTAGGGGGCGCTGGAGAGCCATTTCTAAAGATAACCCTTTATTTACATATTTTTGTGTTCAGGTCATGAATGTGCACAAACGCCTTTTGGGTCCAACTCGATCCGAGAAGGCGTTTGAGAGTTAAGAGACGTTTTATTTTCACAAAAATGGCCACCTCGTTACAGGCTTGCCACACCCATACCCGATAAGATATCAAAAACAAAGTCACAACTTTGGTTGGCACACATGTCTAGATGATACTCACCAAATTTGGGGCCATTTAGATTAAAACACAATGATTTGCATCTTTCTGCGCAAGGGGTGCGATTTTAGTGGCCGCGCGTTTCACCCCACATGGCGGACTTCCTGTTGAGTTTAGGGTGTGGCTGTCATAGACTTTTCTGTTTGCCCTGAGGTGTCCTATGGATGTACCAAGTTTCATTTTTCTACGTTGGAAAAAAGTTACTTTCACTTTCCATAGGCCCAATGTATTTTGATTTTGTAGGGGTCGCCACTGAGTCATTTCTCGTATTTTTTTTTCGGCGACTTCAAAAACATACCATTTTCGCCGAGCTTGAAGTCTGGGACCAATAAAAATGACTTTTCGTGCATGTTCACTGGGTCAAATTTAGGATCATTTGGTCACAATAAAAAAAAAAAAAAAAAAAAAAAAATCTGAGCAAAAACAATAGGCCCTCCCGGTCACCGGCTCGGGCCTAATAATGTTGTTTTGTTTTAATGACATCTGACCTCCTGTGAACTTAGGGCCAAAAGCGAATTCACTTCTGGTAAACGTCTTTAATAAGCACACTGTGCAGTCTCTGCTGTGTTTAAGTCAGTAGCCTGTAGACTGGAGAGAGGCTGCACACTCTTATTTCTGTAACTCAGTATCACAACAGCAGTTCCCTTAAAGGGCTTTACAGAGACAAAAGGAACATAGATGTGTCCAGGACAGTTAGATATAGTACACTGACAACAATATTAGGTTGTAAGAAATAAGGTTAGATTCTTCACAGCCTCACAGCCCACAAACGTTATCCAACAGTGAAGTCCAAGAATACATTATTCCTTCTGTAGCATTTTGCTAATTCTACATATAATAGCACAAGTCCGATCAGACTGAGACATGTGGTGTTTTTTTCTTCTTCAGTTTAGACGTGATTTTCACCAGTGTCACTGGTGTTAATGTTCTGAGTGACTAACCATTGCATGGAAAATTGTGCAATCTGCTTAGAATGTTTGTGATATGACATTATTACAATTCTCATAAGAAGTCTGTCTTTGATTTGATTTCTCTCCAGGTTGAAAACCTAACAGAAGAGCAGAAAAATGGTGAGCAGTTTCCTGTTTAATCCAAACTGATTATGAGAGAGGCATGCTTTTGCACAGACTTTCTTTTCCTTCTGTTAAAGTATCACCTTAATGTCGGAATGCATCTAGACCAGGGCCGCTCACACTTTTTCAGCACGCAAGCTACTTATAAAATGACCAAGTCAAAATGATCTACCCAATACAAAAATGCAAAACATATGTTTATTTACAAATATATTGAGGATTCTTAATATGTACAATGTATGTTGATGTACCTTGCAAACCATAATACTGCACAACACAACATAATTAACTATGTACATTTTCTGTCATTACCTGAGTTTACTCTGATGACTTGCACTGAATTGAATCAGCCAGAGATGCATAGTCCGGACAGTAGCTGCTGACAGATGAGGCAAACGCAAAAAAAAGTCCTCCTTCCATTCCGTATAAAAGCAATAAGTTTTTGTCTTCTTACTTGGTCCAGCTCCCCCACTCATTTTTATTCCCTTTCTTAAGTTTAAGAGAAAAAAACAAGTTTTAAAAATTGTAAGTCTCTGAAGCGTGTTAGTTTTGCTGCACTTGTTGTTTGCGCATGCGCAGTGACCTAAGCGTCAGAAAAATTCAGATGTCATCTGACTGGCTGCCCTGTATGTCAATCAAGAGATTTATGGATGATTGGCTGACGTCATGCGATCTACCAATACTATGTTGAGATCGACCGGTAGATCGCTATCGACGTTTTGAGCACCCCTGATCTAGAGACAGACGGCGGCAGTAGCTCAGTGGGTAGAGTGGTCGTCTTCCAACCGGAAGGTAGGCGGTTCGATTCCCGCTCTCCCCACAGTTCATACTGTCGTTGTGTCCTTGGGCAAGACACTTAACCCACCTTGCCTCCAGTGGCTGTAACACTGGTAATTACATTAGAACAATGTAAGTCGCTTTGGATAAAAGCATCAGCTAAATGAATAAATGTAAATGTAAATGAAATTGCTCAGGGCAAACACAAGGAGAGTCTTGAACTGGGTTGAGACTGGGACACATAGCAATGAATAGGGCAGAGCAGGACAGAACAGAAGCCAGTGCTTGGATGAAATGGCCATAATTCAGTGAAATTATTAAATGAAAGCCATCCTTGATTGGTTTACTTAAAATTCATTAATTTAAGTAAATGCTTCTGAGTAGAAGCAGAAAGCCAAATGTTCAAATATTATAAGCTGCACTGAATATTGCTCATTTAATTACACGAGATGTCCAGGTTCAGACTGTAATAGACAATGTTGACACTGTTTTTGATGGTGACATGCACAATTGACAGACTCTTGTATCAAAATGTATCCATACAGAATTCAAAGCTGCATTTGACATATTCATCCAGGATGCAGAGGATGGCTGCATTAGCACAAAGGAATTGGGCAAAGTCATGAGGATGCTGGGCCAAAACCCCACTCCTGAGGAACTGCAAGAGATGATCGACGAGGTGGATGAGGATGGTATGAATACACGAGCTGGTGTTTCCTTATGTTCTTCTGTGTTATATAACTTAGCACAGGTCACTTTACTCTTTTATCCGTCTATAGGCAAATGGTGGGTTCATCTTTACTGATGTAACTGCATTTCCAATGGACTTTGCACAATGAATGCATGCACTCAGCACAAGTGTACAAGCTGGGATACAAGGACTACAGCTGGTCTCATTGGAAATGAGCTGGGTTCACAGTTTGAGGCTAATAGAACTAAAGTTAGGGCCAGCACCAGAGGCCTATTTCAATTTCTTTCCAACGCTGTTGTTGCCACCCAAAGCAAAAGCCCATTTGAAAACAAATACTCACAGCTAGCCATGTAGCTGCATTGTCCCAAGATGACAAAGAGCTCATTGCTGTTCGTTCCACAGTTTTTTTTCTGCCACTGCCACCTGCTTCATGAAGATTTATGATGACTATCTGATACCATATTGTAATGATGCTGACACACATCTGACATTTAGTGCCTAAGATTAGCACACACCTGTCTTTCAGGGTGTTGCTTTTTCTTGAAATTTGACAGGCTCCAGAAGAGAATGGTTTTCTTTATTTGTACATTGGCCATCCTTTGGCATTGAAAGTTCTATAAAACCCATATTATTTTAATTGTAGGAAGTGGCACTGTAGACTTTGATGAGTTCCTTGTGATGATGGTCCGCTGTATGAAGGAGGAGAGCAAAGGAAAATCTGAAGAAGAGTTGGCTGAACTTTTTCGCATGTTTGACAAGTAGGTTTTCACACTTTTAGTAGAACTGAATAAACTTTCAACATTTTATTTTATCTAAACTTTGTCCCGCAAAGAACAGGGCTGTTGACTCCAAGAATGATGTGTCAGCTCTAAGTTACATTATAAGTAATTATAAATGTCAAGTGCCCTAACAGAGACAATAATGGATTTCGTTATGATGGATGTTCATCCAGAAATGGAGATGGCTATATAGACTTAGAAGAGCTAAAGAACATGCTGGAGTCTACTGGAGAGGCCATCACCGAAGATGACATTGAGGAGCTTATGAAGGATGGGGACAAAAATAATGATGGCAAAATAGATTATGATGGTAAGTGTTTATTATTTTAAATATCTTGTTCAGTGTGGCTGGACTAAGTCCATAATCTTGTCCTAGAACACATATTCCAGTGGTCCAAACTGTGGCACAGGTACCACTGGCAAGAAAAAGTAACCTAACCTTCTGGAATTTCATGGTTTTCTGAATAACTTTGTCTTAAAATGTGATCTAAACTTTATCTAAGTCAGAGTATTGACAAACATAATATGTATAAAAATAATTACACAATAATTCTGATCTTTTAATGTCTTTATTGAACACACTCATTCAACATTCACAATGGTAGTAGAAAACAGTAGAATTAATAACTGGTATTTTACTAATACCTCTGTGAAGTGTCACTGTGCTCTTTTGCAAACTTTAGGCGTGCAGCAATCTTCTTTTTAGTGAGCAGTGGCTTCATTCGTGGTGTCCTGCTGTGGATACCCTGCTTGTTCAGTGTTTATGTATTTTAGACTCATGAACAGAGATGTTAGCAAGTTCTAGTGATGCCTTCAATGATGCCTTGTGTTGAGCAAATTCCAAAAGTTTCAATGGTTTTTATCAGTCAAAGTAGCTGTAGTCCACACCTCCAATTGTATTATCTTAACGAGACTCCAGGCTGATACCTGACTCCAAGTCAGGTATCAGCCTTGATAGCCTTTTTGGGGTTATTTACTCAAGGGTTCACATATTTTTTACAAAAGCTCTATGAGGTTTTTTGGTTGTTCTCAATAAAGACATGAATGATGATTTTTATTTAGACACATTATGTTTGTCAATACCCTTGACTTAGATAATGTTATTCAGAAAACCATAAAATTCCACTGTATGTGGTAGTCTGGCTTTTTTTTTTTTTTTAAAGATAATTTAATAGTAGTTAATAGATGTGACTTAAGGTGTGTGTGTGTGTGTGTGTGTGTGTGTGTGTGTGTGTGTGTGTGTGTGTGTGTGTGTGTGTGTGTGTCCCTCCCTCCCTCTACACACTTCATTAGGATCTACCTTAGCGCCCTAAGAGATCAATAATCAGGGAGATCATGCACTGCACTTGTCTGTATCAGATGGGTTAACCAGTCGAACTGCTCCTTTTAGAACTCGGCAACAATGGGCTTGTCAGTGGGGTCTAAGGGTGGAGGGCACACACTGATAGAAAGAACTATTTCTATTTTGTATGTGTTCACTATGGGCTTCAATATTGGTTGATGCCTCAGACTGTGGGGGTAACATGTACACTTGGCTTGGAAACCCACCCATTCTGATCGGAGCCAAAACAAGGAAATGTACTGAGACACAAAAAACACAAATACACACCACCGCTGGGCTGTCTCTCCCAAAAGTCCCCAAATGTAACATTGAGCAAAGTGAAATATGGGATAAGCACTAAGGCACAGCACTTGGAGGAGTGAGAAAAGGGAGCACACACTAAGCATAGAAAGCTTCCTCCATGAGCCCCCAATGCAGTCCAAGCCAAGACTGGACCAACCGCCCGCAGATGGCAGCGAGTGTGTAGCAATATGCACCAGTGACGAGTGGACTGGGGTAGAGGAAGTAGCTAGGTTGATACCCCCTCATACAATCACAACACATCTCCCCCACATCCATGGGGCAAAGTGCACCCTCCAGGGTCCGGCTCCATCCATCTGGCACACATGGAGGATTGTCCCAATGGGAGCCAAGAGGGACTGTGTAACAGGCCGGGACTGTGGGTGAGGACAAAGACAAGCCAGAGTGTGGGAGAAACACATGTCAGCCCCTGTGGTCATGACAACCAGATCGGCAGACAATATGTACATAACTAGCAAAGCCACATGTAGCGGTCATTGTCCCTGTTGTAGCCTGCCCAGGGCCTGTATGGAGCCTGACCTGTCCCCTCAAGTGCTGGACACAAAGAGCAGGGATTCAGCAGCATTTTCACTGCTCTTTCAAGAGTGAGATATAGGCATCTGGGCAGGCAGAGGCAGTCTTCTACCCAAGATTGGAGTCACCATCCAATCTTGGGTAGAACACCCACTTGGGACCCCAGGCCGAAGTGGTATGGTTTGCTTTTTGGAGACCCTTCAAACCCTTTTTGTTAAAGGAAACACACCAGAACCAACTCTCACTGTACCGTCCTAGTGGAAATGAGGCTAGGGCCTGTGTAACACATTTGAAATGAAACGTATTAAATTAAATTAAACTAGTAGATATAATCACACATTTTGGGATAATTCAGTTTTACTACAGTTTAAGCTTCAACTTCGGGTTCTTTCTGTGTGGCGTTTGCATGTTTTCCCTGTGCTTTGCCCCACCAACTTTGTGGCACAGACTCTTGAGGCAAGGTGGGTGAAGTGCCTTGCACAAGGGAACTGGAGGAAGCGGGAATCAGACCGCCCTACCTTCCCGTTATTGGACGACCTGTTCTATGTCCCTTGTGTTTAAAAAGCATTGTCAACAATATTGCACATGATAGTCAAGTTATTTGATGTTCTTGAGGAAGGGAATGAAACTGATATCACTGCCATAGTGGCTGAATTAAAAATGAAGACATGGGCTGGCCTGACTAATTGAGACAGTTCCTGGTGGGCCGGGACAGTTTTGGGGCCAGTCTACAGTGATACACTGGAGGTGCCGTCAGGGCATTAAACAAATTCCTGCTAATTCTGTGCAGCCTTGTGGCTGTGTTTATGGCCCCTTTGTATATTGTCGCGCTGCAGCAGCAGCAGGAACAATTAAACATGTTAAGTCAATCAGTCCTATCTTCGCCGCCATGACCACGGCGTAAAACAGTGGACAAACCGAGCAAACTCCGACACGACACAAGTAGCTGTGGCCTGTGCACTGTAAATATTTACACACTTCTGCTTTCTCCAACAGAGTTCCTGGAGTTTATGAAAGGAGTGGAGTAAAGGCTTGTCCTCTCCAACAAGCGCCACAGGCCCATCAACAAGAGTCTCACGTCACTGAAAGATGTGACGTCATGTATAGCTATATAGTATACTGTCAATAAAAAGGTTTACAGTTGTTGCTGTCTATAACCCTCTCCAACTTGTGCAAATAAAGACCCTCCTTCAATTAAAGTCAACTTGCTCCATCTTGTCGAGTCTTTCTCCATTCTCGTTCCAAAGACCACAATAGGACTGTAAATTTGGAGTCACTTAAACAGTTAAACTTAATTTTTTTTACTATGTTACAGTTTAATCATCTAAAACTTATTGTAATGGAAATTCTTTGTGGGAAGATAAGACCTTTTATTTAAGACGTCATCTAAGCTTTATAATGAAAGATTTTAAAAGATGAGATGATCTCAAAAATGTAATAATGAAATGCATTGAGATGCATTGATTAACATTAGCTTCTTTTCTCTCAGGCTTAATGTTGTGAAATTCTAAGGACACTGAATGCAGCATCAGCCCAAGCGGACACAGTACTTCAGTTCTCGCTCGTTCATGTAAACTCAGACAAGTTGTGAACTCCAGCTTTAGTTAGCAGTTGCCAAAGGGTCATTCCTCTTCTGGTGAGTAGTAGAGGACCTTTATGAAGCCCTCCAGGTAATTTCAAAACAATCTGATGTTTTAGTTTAGTTTATTATTTATTTGACAGGGACCACACATTAATCTAACAAAAGAAAAGCTAATTTCCATCTGCAGTCCCTGGGCAGATAAAACAATCAGCATTCACACTTCAACCTGAGCTAATCACACTATACATACATTCAACTTTCTAAAATTGCTACAGTAGAAGCTTACGTAACCTTAAACCTTACTAACTACCATAAACATAATCAGTGCTGACATAGATAGTTTTCCAATAACACTTTTTTAACATTATGAGAAAAGTCTCTCAGGTCAGAGGTCAGAGTATCTAGGAGATTGTTCCATTGATTAACGACTTTGAATGAGAAAGCTGTCTGTGCAAAGGCAGAGCTTCTTTTGGGTAATCTGCAGTCATTTCGACTTGTGGACCTAGTTGTCCTAGAAGTCTGTTCTGAGCAGAGCTGTACAAATCGCTTCAGTGGTGAAGGTGCACTGTAAATTAATCGTACATTTGAGTACACAATTTGATTCTCAAAATTGAGCATTTTTAACCGACTAAAAATTAGAGTTAGGTGCAACTGCCCAAATGCCTTATTCATCTCACCAAAGCTGATAGCTGATGCCTACACCCTAAATGACTTGGCCACTTGGTTAAAATATACACACGTGGACAAAATTGTTGGTACCCTTCGGTCAATGAAAGAAAAACTCACAATGGTCACAGAAAAAACTTTATTCTGACAAAAGTAATAATAAATAAAAATTCTATGAATGTTAACCAATGAAAGTCAGACATTGCTTTTTAACCATGCTTCAACGGAATTATTTAAAAAAATAAACTCATGGAACAGGCCTGGACAAAATTGTTGGTACCCCTAACTTAATATTTTGTTGCACAACCTTTTGAGGCTATCACTGCAATCAGACGATTCCTGTTACTGTCAATGAGACTTGTGCACCTCTCAGCAGGTATTTTGGCCCACTCCTCATGAGCAAACTGCTGCAGTTAAATCAATGCATTTTTAAAGAAATTGTGAGACATTGTGAGTATGATTTCATTTAATAATTTAATTAGAACTGTTTTCACACATATCATAGTCAAAGTTATAGTTAAAACATTTATATTTAAAGAGCCGTTTGTGAGCCAAAAGAGCAGACTCTTCAGTGAGCTGAGTCAAACGAACCGGCTCACGAAAAAGAGCCGGAATGCCCATCACTATAATATAAGTGGCACTGAATACAACAGAAAGGAAGCCTCCCTCTACCTCCTTCTCCGTTATTGCTTGCCGATGGTCAGGGTCAACTCAAAGTAAAGCACCTAAGTTTCACCTAGTGCATTTCATCATCATAATCCTCATCATCATTAGCCACTCCTCTGTCCCATTGCAGCTTTGAGCTGTGACAAACTGGCTTTTTGTCACCATTTAATTCACAACATTTAAAGTCAGTAGAAAGAAGAGAAAAATACACACAATAGACTTAAGTTAGAAATTTTATTTGAGATTACAAAGAGTATAAAAGAGTTTTTTCCATGTGCATTAGAAGAAAAATATAAAAGTAAAAGCTTTTTGAAA
Organism: Perccottus glenii; assembly: GCA_024416835.2. NCBI lineage: Eukaryota > Metazoa > Chordata > Actinopteri > Gobiiformes > Odontobutidae > Perccottus > Perccottus glenii. Next base: position 30,938,306 of record CM044555.2, on the reverse strand, counting down.
TCACATTCATAACAGTTCAGTGTAAGCTGAGTTTATTGAAACCTGAGCAAAAACCTTTTCTGAATTTACACTGGAGTATGTTACAGCTCCACCATGTTCAAGCCACACCCCCTATAAGCCAATTACAAGATTTACAATGACAGTGCACTTATCAATCCAAATCTATTTATTTTATGGCTTGATAATCCTTTTACATTATTATTTGTAAGATTATTGATTGAACAGTGAGGGCTAATTCTCTTTGTGGACTGTTCCACAGAAGAAACATATGACTAAAGCTAGGATGGGTCTTTGATTAGATGATTCTTTTTCATCAGCATCAGTCTTTATACTCATGTTAAGAGGCAAGTCTTTGGCTGATTATTAATCATTGAAGTGCAAAATGATTAGAGCTCACACATTTAGCCCTTTTACACGAGTTCACTACACAAACACAACACTGATGGCACAAATACTCTACATACTATCTGAAGCATCCTGTGAGACCTTGTTTGCATAGTTTTGTGATTTGTTCCTGTGAGTGGGGAAAGGTTATATGAGCTTTCTTCACCTGTCTGTCTGGTGATGGCAGAGGGGTTAGTCAATACTTTCACACAGATGGTTTCAAAATGACTAAGAATCATGAGCTGGTTATGTGCCAATGATGATACAACAGTACAACTTTAAAAAAGCCAACATTTAATTTCCATTTGTTCATCTAAAAACACATTATACAGGTGCTAAGAATAACTATTAAAAAGGTTTGAATAAAAAATTCTGCAAAAGTCAAAAATAGTTTACATGCAGTCTGCATTCAAATTATACACACCTATTCTTGCACTTCCAAATGGAAATGGAAACACTTCTTATTTGGATGAGCCACAGTGATTACAGTGATTAATGCAGGCACAATGTGAGAGTGTGCATCATATACTCTTTTGGTCTCATCTCCTGGTCCCATAGTTTTGATCAGTAGCTGATTATTCTTCCTCTTGCCTTTCCAACTTTAAGCATTTAAGCAAGTGTCAAGAAAGACAAAAAACATTCAGCACAGAAAGTGATTGTTCCAAACTTTTAGGAAGTGATGGAAAATAAGCTAGTCCTTGGAAAAAGATGTATTTGTAAGTATATGCAGGCATGTGTTCATGGGTTTGTGGACGATGTCTCACATAAGCATCTCAACACACCTGGACACTGAAGGCAGCAGGGCTGTGCCCTCACAGGTCACTTAAAGGCTGACTGCAGCTCCTTGAATGCGGCTCGTCTCTGCTTCTGCTCCTCGGCCTGCTTCTTTTTTAACTCCTGCTCCTGGCGAATCTCTGCCTCAAACTTGTTGGTCTCACTGATGGCCTGGACCTGGACAAACACAGGCTCTGGTCAGGATGAAGTGCAAATACTTCCATACACTTCAATGCTAACTCTTGTAGCAGCTTACTGATGAATCCTCTTTTAGAGCTGATTAGTGCTAAAGTGACACATAAATATTCTGCAGATCCCTTTATTATGCAAACTGTGGTTGCAAGAGCTACAAACACAAACGGCCCTCCCATGGTGAAAGACAGAAAGCAGGATATGTATACAAGTATGTTAAAGTTCCACATTGTTCTTCCGTTGTGCCAGTATGTGCGTTTTTATATAAATAGGATGCGTTAGAACCTGGTGTAGAGTCCATAAATTCAAACACAACACTTACTTTTGCATCAAAAAAAGTTTTGGCTCCTTTAACCCCCTCTGCAGAGACATCGATTTCAGAGAGCCGGGCCAGGATGTCAAGTCCACTGTCCTGAGCCAGCTCCCCTGCCGCGGCCTTTCGGAAAATCAGAAGGAACTGTGGAGAAGCAGAATCAAAGGCAGCTTTAGATTAACCACTGCCACCTGGCTCAAATCAACAGATTTCAGAAATAATTACCTCTTAAACATCTTGGTATTACCTCAAACTAGGTGTAATCAAAGTCTTCACTTTCATAAGGATTAGGGCTGCAACAACTAATCGGATTTATCATCAATTATTAAATTATACCAATTGAATAATTGCAATCTGGGTTATTCATAGACTCTGAAACCTGTCATGTGCTGAGAGAAGATGGTTTTATTGAAAAGAGGAGTAAATCCACAGAAACAGTAAAAGAGATGTACATTGTCTGTTTTTGATAAAAATGCATTTACATTTAGTCATTTAGCAGACGCTTTTATCCAAAGTGACTTACAAGTGAGGATAACAATGGAAGCAATTTTAACAACACAAGGTACAAAAACCATAAGTGCAATAAAAAGTAGTTTAAAGTTTAAACTAAGCTCAGTGTACAAAGCTAAGGATAGGATTTTATTATTTATTTATTTTTTTTCAATAGGAGAAGGAATCAATAGAAAGGAAGTAGAACTCAGTGTTTGTCAGTCAGGTGTTGACGGAAGAGGTGTGTTTTCAGGTGTTTTTTAAAGATGGCTACAGAATCTGCTGATCTTGCAGCAGCAGTAGATCATTCCACCAATGTGGAACAGAGCCAGAGAAGGTACGCGAGAGTGATTTTTTTGGATTTTTGGGATGGTACAACCAGACCAGGAGTCTGCATGTCCTCCACGTGTTACTGTGGGTTCTCTCCGGGTACTCCAGCTTCCTCCCACCGTCCAAAGACATGCATGTACAGGTTAATTGGCAAAAATGTGTCCCTAGTGACTGAATGTGAGAGTGAATGGTTGTTTGTCACTGTCTACGTCTAACGTAGACTGCGACTAACTGGCCATTGTCCAGGGTGTACCCCGCCTCAGGCCCAAAGCTGCTGGGATAGGCTCCAGTCACCCGCGACCCCTAACGGGACTAAGCGGTAGAAAATGAATGAATGAACAACCAGACGTTGTTCATTTGCAGAGCGCAGGGATCTGGTAGGAACGTAGGTCTGTATTAGTGAGTGAAGATATGAGGGTGAAGAACCAGTGGTGGTCTTGTAGGCCAACAGCATAGCTTTGAACTTGATGCGGGCATCAACCAGGAGCCAGTGTAACCTAATGAAGAGATGAGTTACGTGCGCTCTCTTTGGTTCATTAAAGACCACTCTTGCCGCTGCATTCTGGATCAGCTGCAGAGGTTTGGTTGTGCAGGCAGGGAGTCCAGCCAGTAGAGCATTGCAATAATCCAGTTTGGACAAGACAAGAGCCTGGACTAGAATTTGTGTAGAGTGCTGTGATAGAAAGGATCTAATTTTCCTAATGTTGTAGAGGATGAATCTACAGGACCGGGTGGTGCTGGCGACATGACTTGAGAAGTTTAGTTCATCATCAATTACCACTCCCAGATTTCTGGCAGTGCTGGACGGTGTAATGGTTGATGGGCCTAGTTGAATGGAGAGGTTGTGGTGGGTCTTTGGATTGGCCGGAATCACAAGCAGTTCTGTTTTCGAGACATCCGAGAGGTAAGACTTGAACCATTGCAATGCCATCGCCCTGATTAACAGTGTCAAAAGCAGCAGACAAATCCAGTAAGATGAGTACAGATGACTTGGATGTTGCCTTTGCCAGTCTCAGAGCTTCGATGACTGAGAGCAGGGCAGTTTCGGTTAAATGTCCGCTCTTGAACCCAGACTGGTTCTGGTCCAGGAGGTTGTTCCGTGTGAGAATGGAGGAGAGCTGAGTAAACACAACTCGCTCCAGAGCTTTGGCAATGAAGGGAAGGAGGGAAACCGGTCTGTAGTTTTCTAGCAGTGTAGGGTTAAGAGTGGGTTTCTTCAGTAGTGGTGTGATGCGGGCCTCTTTGAAAGCTGTGGGGAAGGACCCAGTGGAAAGAGATGAGTTGATGATGTGGGTGAGAGCAGGCATGACAGATGGAGAGATGGCCTGAAGGAGATGTGTGGGGATGGGATCCAGCGGGCAGGTAGTAGGGTGGTTAGAACTAATGACCTTGGAAACATCTGCTTCAGTTAGAGGAGAGAAAGAGGGGAGTGAAAGGTCAGGTAATTGAAATTAGCAGCCTGTGGCTTTTCAAGGTGGATGTTGAAGTCTCCTAATACCACCAGAGGAGTACCATCCTCAGGGAAGGATGAAAGAAGCACATCCAACTCCTCCAAGAAATGTCCGAGCTGACCTGTGGGTCGATAGATAACTACAAAATGACTTTTAACAGGGTGGGTGATGGTAACAGCTTGGAACTCGAAGGAGCTGTTGTCACACAAGGGTGCTAGCTGTTTGAGGACTGTGGGAGAAAGTGTGTCCTCAGAGTCCTCAGGTTTGATCCATGTTTCTGTAAGTGCTACAACTGAAAGACCAGAATGTTGAACAAAAGCTGTAATGAAATCCGCTTTGTTCACAGCAGACTGGCAGTTCCACAAGCCTATTGGGAAAGTAGAAGGGGCAGTTATTGAGAGTGATACAACATGCAGATTATTATGGTTGCATCACCTTTTGCGTGAAACGGATGATAATTTCTGTGTTGAAATGACAGTAGGGATTTTTCAAAACACATTGAAGAGCAGAAAAGAAAATATGCAAGAAGAAATTAAAAGTAGAAATAATAAATTGTAAGTGCAAACAATTAGTACTAAAAATACTCAGGTCCTCTGTGGGTGTGTCCCTGTTAGGTGGAGTTGCGTGCAGGTAGAGTCGATGGTCTTTACCCTCTTCAGTCTTCACGCTATGACAGCTGCCGCGGTGGTCCACACTTAAATACCCGTCTATTCAAGTAATCGAATTCAGCAGGACACGCCTCCAGGTGACACACAAACTATTCAAACGAAACCCGACCGCTAGCAAGTGAGAGTAGACGCTACGTGACAGAGTCGTAGTAAGACACGGCACGGTTTCTCAACAATGACACGTCACTAAGCTCAGAAAGACAAGAATCGCATACACTCACAGAGTTCGGTCGGCTACATTTTTATGTGTACATAATGCTCTATCCACAAGTCCTGTGACATACTTGCAGCAGGACTTTGTCGGGTTCAGATTAAGTAAAAATCTGTGACATTTTTGTAGTATTATCATCAGATTTAAGCCGGAACAATAAACTCTCAGATTTTTGACCACTTGTCTTTGTTAGTCCACCAGGTCCTTATGAATTTACACACACTTCCCTATCTGATTATTAATCAATTCATAAAAAAAATAATTGTCAGATTAATTGATTATAGAAATTAGTTAGTTGCAGCCCTAATATGGATAAATGCATCTGGTATTTGGAATAGGTATCTTTTTTAGCTTATGGTAAAAAAAAAAAAAAATAAAAAAAGGGGGCATTTCTCCAAAATGACAACGTTCCACAAGCCATTACTTTCAAACTATTTGCACCAGACATTTTCCGACACTGTTCTGTTCAAAATCTTTAAGCTGTAAATGTAAAAATTATATTTAAATTGAAAAACCCCATTGTCTGCTGGATTTTCACTTGTTCCTCATTAGGTTTAACAACAGATCTATTGTTAATTTATTTTAATAAAAGATATGAACACTCAAAGTATAACAAAAGTTTTTACATTTAAAATTTTTGGCAAGCCATAACTTGGAAGATATAGCGCAGAGGACTACGTGTCTTGCAGGTTAAAGACTTCCCAAAGTGTCATAGTTCAAAAGTTAAAAGCTTGCGAAACATTGTTGTTTTGCAGAAGCCCTGACACAACATTTCTTTAAACCCATATTATACCAAGTCCAATTTATACTTATGCATAGACTTTACACCAAGTCTGAGGTAAATCCAAGAAGCTCATATGTTGATTTCACACAATGATCCTGACATGAGTGCACTCACCTCCCTGAAGCTCAGCTTGTTGTCCAAATCCTCATCCACCTCCTTGATCATGTTCTTTAAACCAAGGTGTGTCTGTGGAGCTTCCAGCTTCTCCATCATGAGCTTCAGTTCCATCAGGTCTATGTAGTTGTCCTTGCCAGCGTCAAACCTGACAACAGGTGAGTACACAGAACACATTGGAACAATACTCTGTGCAGTGATTCTGTAACTTTTTATATAGTAGATTAGCACTAGTGTAGTCATCGACTCATCGACACACACACACACACACACACACACACACACACACACACACACACACACACACACACACACACACACACACACACACACACACACACACACACACACACACACACACACACACACACACACACACACACACACACACCTTAACGTTATGTTTAAGCTAATGGTTCAAAGACAGGAGAACTTTTTTCTGATTATAAATCTCAAAGACTCCCCAAAGTAGAAAAGCGCTGCTCTATATTTATGTCCATATAATTATTCATATATAAACCTACTTATAGGCTTTTAAATATAGGGCATGGGAGAGCAGGACGTGAAGTGAGGCCTCTGGCCCACAACTTCTACAGGTCCCAGCAACAGTGCATTCTTCACATGGTTTTCACCAGAAAAATGAAAATTCTCAGCAAGTCAAGTCTTGTAGGTCTGCATCGCACGGAACAGTGACTGTAGACTCAAAACTCAACCTTCCAAACCCACACTCAGACAGCTTCATGTCTGTGACTGTGACCGGTCAGAACCATAGATTGTAATAAAAATGGCTGTAATACGCCTCCCCCCCCTCCAGGCTGTAAACATGATTTTTCCACTTGTAACATTGGTTTTCTCCTTCCGCTTTTGGAGCCTGCCCTCTGGTGGACGGCGGTAAATTGCTTTATGGCAGCGCCCTTACTCGAGGACCGTTTAGGAGGTTACAGAGAGAGGGGCTCGATCAGAACACTGCACCCAGTGTTGCCAACTTAGCGACTTTGTCGCCATATTTAGCGAGTATTCAGACCCCTCTAGCGACACATTTTCAAAAAAGCGACTAGCAACAAATCTAACGACTTTTTCTGGAGTTTTTGGAGACTTTTGGAGACTCTCTGAAGTGAAAGCACACATCGTTCTTACTCTTCTCAATGAGCAGCGGGTGCTGCCGCGGGCCCCACCCTCATCTCAAAGCACTCACAGGCGGCCCAGTTCTCGCGCAGCAGCCCCTCCCAGCTGCAGTCAGGGCAGGAGTTGTTCACCCCTTCACGTCCAGACTGCAAATGAATCGCACATGTGCGGAAACTTAGTAAGCCGCCGCTGGTGGATCCTGTGTGTTTTTACTCACCTTTTTTTCTCTTCAACGATTTATTTCCTTTCTCTCCTACAGCGTTCATCACAATCACATGCACAATGCACATGGTCAATATGCAAGTGAGGCGATGGTGTCATTTAGCAACTTAACGTAGGACAGCCAATAGCTACTTTCCTTACTGAGGAGTTGAGTTGGCAACACAGCCGTAAATCAATGAGCGAGCAACAAATGAGCACAGTGTTGCCACGGATCAAACAGTTATCTGCTTCTCTTTAATTTTAAATTTAAAGAATTTAGTTTGACCGTTTTGATTTCCATTCTTCTCGTGTGCTTATCACTTAATTGAGATGAGAAATGAGGAGAGCTTTATTGGGACAGTCGGCTATATCATAATAAAATACAGTAGAAAAGACTATGTGAGCACGAATTTGTCAAGAAAGCACATTAGGCAGGCAGAACGCAAGTAAGTGGGCAATTTAGTATGATGACGCAACGACGTCACAAATATGCTAATGTACGTATGACGTCATCTGGCGACATTTAGCGACTTTTTGGCGAGGCTTTAGCTACTTTCCTTTGAAAATAGTTGGCAACACTGACTGCACCCACTGCCAAATCACGACCCCTGCCATGAGGGCAGAAGCAAATAGAGAAAAAAAAGCAACAAAAGTTTCGAATAGAGAAGCAAATGCTCTCCACTTTCCTTTTTTTTTTAAAGCAGTATTTTAGCCATAAATCCACAGCAAGTGATATTTGTATCAATACTACACGCTGTCATATATTGTCGGGAGTGACAGTTCGGACCACGCCTAAAGGGAAACAGAAGTGCGACTCTGAAATGTGTCGTTATTGACTGTACAGTGTTTATTAGAGCCTTACAGTTGTACATTTAGTCTCGTGTTTTTTATTATAAAACAATAGGAAAGAAACTTTCTATTGCTATAATCTAGATTTCTCCTACAACAAGAGGTTCAGGTCAAAGGTGGCAGAGGTGCCTAAAGACAGACTCACGTCTTGAACATCTTCTCCATGTCCTTGATCTGTTTGCGGGAGAACTCCTTGAACTCGGTGAAGGGGTTGAAGACTTTGGAGCTGTGCTGGCACGGCTCCCCGCGGCCCTCGTTCAGGTCCCCGCGCCGCTGCAGCTTCGCTCCCAGCTCCGAGTCGGCGCTCTCCGTGGTGGGCTTGTCCTCCGCCTCGCCCTGTTCCAGCAGGTCCACGGCCACCGGCTCCGCGGCTCCACCTTCAATGAGCAGCCGGCGGCTCAGCTTCGAAGAGAGTTCGTCTGTGGCCATTTTCTCAATCAGACGCCAATTCGGTTTTAGAGTAATTACGTTCAGAGAGTAGCCTAACAGTGACAACTAAGTATTTAGATAGGCCTAGATTAAGAACTTCAATCAAGGTGATCGACAGTTCCTTCTTCCTCTTCCTCCTTCTGTTAGAGGGAAGAAACGATAGGCTACCTCTTCGTCTACTTCTTGAATTTGAACCGTATCGCATTACTGCCACCCTTTGGTCTGGAATGAGGTCTATGTTAGACTTTCCATTGGAAGAAAATGATCTACTCTCAAAACCTTTTTTTTTTTTTAGATTGATACTTTAAAATCAAATTAAATCAGTGTACCCATCTCCAGAAAGCAGCACCCCTCATGCACAACCCTGTCTAAAAATCACATTTACTTCAATTTGACTGCTTACCCAAACATTTGCTTATGCTCTATTTCAGCGGCGTAGCTACGGTGGCCCACCTGTCAGTCAGGCCCACCCACCTGTCAGTCAGGCCCACCCACCTGTCAGTCAGGCCCACCCACCTGTCAGTCAGGCCCACCCACCTGTCAGTCAGGCCCACCCACCTGTCAGTCAGGCCCACCCACCTGTCAGTCAGGCCCACCCACCTGTCAGTCAGGCCCACCCACCTGTCGCTTCTGAAGATTGCCTAATGAGTGAATTATGTTGCAATTATTACAATACTTGACCTATAAAAATAAATCGTATTGTGTATATATATATATATATATATATATATATATATATATATATATATATATATAGATGCATTTTAGGCTAGGCCCACTCGATTTTCTCTGGGCCCACCTACATTGTGATTCCTGGCTACGCCAGTGCTCTATTTACCTTAAATTTAAAGCATGTTACAAACGCAATAATGAAGTCTAGGTCTACATTGTTCCACAAGTGGCAGGAGACAGTACACATCTTTGAGACTTTTCAGTTGAATTTACTGAGTAAATAAATATCATTAATGTTAAACAGAGTAAGAGCAGACACATAAATATAAAAAGCTTTGGATGTCCAAAACTGTAAAACAGCATTGATTTAGAAAGTCACAGAATAAAGAGCTGGATGGATGCAGTGGTGATTACAGCTCAGGTACAGCACTGTTAGGGCTCACAATCTTAACAGTTATGGCTGACATGGACTGGAGATAATCATGTCAGATTTAGGGCCATTCTGATGCTTTTTATACCACGGATATTATATGAAATCTATTATGGTATTGTTTAGAGCTAAATAGAACACTTACTGGTCTGTTTCCATAGACCTACATTACATTTACATACTTCCCTCGTACACATTTCTTACGTGGAACTGAAATGATGCAACATGTAACAAAGAATAACGGTAAATCCTGCAGACCAAGTAAAATAGCAAAAGAATGAATAACCAACATCTTTATTTTATACATTTGGCACTAATTTTAGTGTTATTACTAATAAAACTTTTGTTGCATTCTTCTGTGCGCTCATTTAAAGATCCTGTAAAGTAAATCATATCTTTGGGTGAAAAAAGGGTACATTTCAGATTATTCAGTCATTTCTTTTCCTAAAATGTTGGAAATGCAGATGTGGAACCTGCTGCCATGAATTCTGTCTTAAGTCACACATGTGACCTGCAAGACCACTGTTTCCTGCTCTCAGCTTCTTCCTCTCTGCTTCCTCCTCTCAGATTTCTGCTCTCCGCTTCTTCCTCTCTGCTTCCTCCGCTCAGCTTCCTGCTCTCAGCTTCCTGCTCTCAGCTTCCTGCTCTCAGCTTCTTCCTCTCAGCTTCCTCCTCTCTGCTTCTTCCTCTCTGCTTCCTCCTCTCAGATTTCTGCTCTCAGCTTCCTCCTCTCTGCTTCTTCCTCTCTGCTTCCTCCTCTCAGCTTTCTGCTTTCAGCTTCTTCCGCTAAGCTTACCCCTCTCTGTTTCCCCCTCTCAGCTTCTTGCTCTGCTGTAGAACTGGAGAAATGATTGAAGAATGAGAGAGCTCCACATTCAGGTTCAGCCAATAAAATTATGTTAAGCCAGGAGCAACTGCAGTACTGTCATCATTAATTCATTGTAAGTCACAGGGTTTAATTCAATTTACTAGGTCTATTTGTCAAATAAATAAAAATCACTCTTTCATTTTGTACAACATGGTCTTGCAGCTCAAAGGGGGACATCCCAGCTTCTATGGGCGTGAGGCAGGTACATATTTACATACATAGGATTATTAATATAATTAATATCTATTATAATATTAATAGACCGTTGTTTCCTGAGAGTGGGTAACTCAGTGAAATGGAGGTCCTGTCACCTGCACTGGGAGTTTAGGTGAGTTCAGTGTTTCCCAGCTATCCTGGTGTTCCTGATATAATAAACCATGTTTTGTGGGACTGACAGGTGAGAGGGGAAGAAAGGCCTGAACTGTGACTTTGGCTCATTCCAGGTTCCACAAACAACCCGGAGTAAGAGATCAGCGGTTCAGGATCTTTAATACAAGTTTTTCAATGTGCAAAACAGAAGATGCAACTCTATGTGCTGTTTTGGGCAGGTTGATTCAATTGGATTTTTGAAAAGAAAGATGAGTTTAACATAATATACTAATGTATAAACAGCAAAAATGTACCAATAAAATATTTTCTGAAATCATTAGGAACGGATCTTATTTCAACTTAGAAACATAAAAACATTTAAATGCAATAAGAAGATTTAAATCTTCCTCCTACAGCAAATAAGAACAGTTTAACATTGAAAATAATGTCAACCTGTATGTTTCATTTCTAAATTTCTAAAGCTACGTATACACTTTGATCTCAAAACTTCAACTTGGAAGTAAGTTTGCCAAACCGTTCCAGTCAAGAATTAGCACTCATCATCCTGTAGGCACAAAGAACACTCCCGCAGCTCAGGCCAACAGTCACCATCGGGAAGTGCCAGCCTCTCCTGTCACCAAGTTGCCAAGCAGTTTGCGGCGCCCGGCCTGGTAGTCCTCCTCGTCTACATTAACCAACAACTTGATGGCTTCATGACCTACAGCCTGTTTTAGAGAATCAGTGATGAATACTCCTTTGAGAGCCTCCAACAACGAGCCATTGATGTAGTCTCTCCAAAAGGCATCCAGGTAGGTAAGCTCCGAAAACTTGATGTCACAGATGATGGAACCCAAGTCTCGAGATTTGAGGATGGTGTTGGCCTGATTGAAGCGCTCAAACTGCCGCTCCACTGCCTCCTGTTTGTTTGAGAAGACATTTCCCTGTAGCGCTGACTCGTGTTGACAATATTCAGCCCGAACCCGGAGGCGGATATCTGCAGGAGAGCACACACTTCAGCTACAACATTCAAAGCAGTGTCAGTGGCTGTGTTGGCTATGAAAACACTCAGTAGTAAATGTATACAAGAGCAGTGCTGTCGTTTTGATTTTTCTAATTACCACAGGTTTGCTTTTCTTTGCAGTCCACTACAGAATGACTCCTCTTGCGTTTGTGCATCGGTGACGGACGGGCAGGTTTTGTTGTGGAAGGCCCAACATGTGATCCTGAAGGGGAACAGCAGATGACCGGCTGAGGAACTAAAAGAGAAAGACAAACCACAGTGTCACCACAGCACTTAACAACTCTCTTCTGGAGGTTCCTGTTGCACTGTGCTTGAAAAATACACACTTAAATAAATAGGTAGTAGTGTACCCTTAACCTTAAGATGCCTACATTGGGAAAATGTATCTGTTTTAAGAATAAGCATGTTATATTTAAAGTAAAGTATTTATCTAAAGACTTTAAACCTAAAAAACTGTTTAGTCCACCATTGTTTCACTCTCTCCCTTTGCATGACGTCATCGTCAACAGCTGTGGTGCACATCTATAAAACTACAAATTATTTAACAGAGCTGCTGCCTGGGATGATTACCACGGACTAGACAAAGACTTAGATTATGCCTTTTGTCTTTAATAGTCTATTAGACTGTCCCTCAGTATACCCAGAGATACATGGGTATACTGAGGGACATACAGAAAAAAAAATAACGCAACCAACGCTTAGCAAATTCTGGAGAAGTACGTGACAGGCCACAGTGGCGCCCAGTGTTGCCATGTGATTAAATGACAACTTTATAAATGTAGCTAGGATGTAATACAGGATGCAATTGTTATCACAGCCCATTTAATGCTAACTCTGTCACATCTGGCATTGGCAGTCTTGTTATATTTACTGGTCTGTTTATAGTAACAAAAATCAAATCTGTTTGTCTCTCAGTTTTGATCCAAACTATGACAAACAATATTAGACTAAATTCAATATATTTTAGGATATGTGGCGAGGAGTACTGCACCACATCACGGGTGGGACCTCTGCAAATGCCAGCATGCTCCTCTGGATGTGGGAAGCTTTGACAAAGAGGTCATACCATCAGGTTCTTCAGCACGAGGCCCTGTCACAGACTGTACTAAACGGACGTGTCTGAAGGATGTGGACAAGTGTCTTCTCTTTCAGTGAGAGTATAAAACTTTATTTTACTCACTGAAGTATGTTTTGTTAGTATATGCCAGAGCTGAATGTGTGAATAAGGATTATTTATGCAACATTATCAACACAATGAAACAACATTTAGGGGCCATATTAGGTGCAGAGGCACCTTTTGAAATCGTTAGATTTCTTATTATTATTATTCCACCATTGAAGTCTATGGCAGCCCATGGAACCGTTTGATAAAAAGTTGACCTACATTATGGTCTAATGTAGGTCAACATTAGAAAAATTAGACCTTTCCTATCAGAGCACTCCACGCAAATTCTAGTCCAGGCTCTTGTCTTGTCCAAACTGGACTATTGCAATGCTCTACTGGCTGGACTCCCCACCTGCACAACCAAACCTCTGCAGCTGATCCAGAATGCAGCGGCAAGAGTGGTCTTTAATGAACCGAAGAGAGCGCACGTATCTCCTCTATTCATTAGGTTACACTGGCTCCCGGTTGACGCCCGCATCAAGTTCAAAGCTATGCTCTTGACTCTGAGACTGGCAAAGGCAACATCCAAGTCATCTGTACTCATCTTACTGGATCTGTCTGCTGCTTTTGACACTGTTAATCATCACATCCTCCTGTCCTCTCTCAGGGCGATGGGTGTCTCTGGAATGGCGTTGCAATGGTTCAAGTCTTACCTCTCGGATAGGTCTTTCAGAGTATCCTGGAGAAATGAGGTCTCTGAGTCCCAACATCTCAATACAGGGGTGCCACAGGGCTCAGTGCTCGGACCGCTACTCTTTTCCATATACATGACATCCCTTGGCTCTGTCATCCAGAAGCATGGCTTTTCCTATCACTGCGATGCACCACCATGCTAAGACCACCTCTGGTTCTGCACCCCCATATCTCCACTCACTAATACAGACCTACGTTCCTACCAGATCCCTGCGCTCTGTAAATGAACAACGTCTGGTGGTACCGTCCCAAAAAGGTACAAAATCACTCTCACGTACCTTCTCTGGATCTGTTCCACATTGGTGGAATGATCTACCTGCTGCTACAAGATCAGCAGATTCTGTAGCCATCTTTAAAAAACACCTGAAAACACATCTCTTCCGTCAACACCTGACTGACAAACACTGAGTCCTACTTCCTTTCTATCGATTCCTTTTCTAAAAAAAAAAAAAAAAAAAAATCTCTTATCCTTAGCATTGTATACTGCGCTGGGTTTAAACTGACTAGTTTTTTGTGCACTTATGCTTTTTGTACCTTGTGTTGTTAAAATTGCTTCCATTGTTATCCTCACTTGTAAGTCGCTTTGGATAAAAGCGTCTGCTAAATCAGGGGTTCCCAAACTTTTCAGACCGCGACCCCCAATATTAGACTGCTGACGATCCGCGAAAAAAAAAAAAAAAAAAAAAAATTCATAAAAAAAAAAAAAAATTTTGGAAATCACCTCGCGACCCCACGCCCACCAGTGTGCTAAATGACTAAATGTAAATGTAAAATGTTAATGCTAATAACTTTTGAACCCTAAGGACTAGAAAGAAATGTTTTTTTTCCTCCGATTACTGAGCTAATGACAATTCGATTGCACCATATGACGTTATTTTCCGTCATGAAAATTTTCCCGCCATTTTTAATAAAAAAAACAACGTACTTTTGCGAACTCGTCCTAGGTCATAGCCCCAATTTTCATGAAAATTGAACCAGATCATCTTCAGACTATACTGACAAAACAATATTAGAATCAAGATGATTAGTCAAACTGTTTTCGAATAACACGCCAATGAAATCGACTTAATGCCCATAGAAATGAAAGTCAGGCTATATCTCTGCAATGCTTTAACATTTTCTAACCAAACTTAGTATGTGTTATGGCAACCATGACTTGAGGCTGCCTGCAGAGTTTTGGCGCAGTGCCACCTAGTGGTCCAGACATACAAAAATGTGACATTTTTAATTATTACTTCAGAATGCTTTAGCCAAAAATCACAAAACTGGTCTCTTTAGATTTGTGGCATCATGCCGAGCCATAGCATAACCAATTTTCCCATATTAACCATTTTGGGAGTCTGCCATTTTGAATTTTGTCAAAAAGTGCTATATTTTATGAACGCATTGCCGTATCATTACGAAACTTGGTATGCGTCTTCGGCACCAAGCCCTGAAGGTACTCAAAAAGTTTCAAGGCAGCACCACCTACTGAACAAAAGTTATAATGAATTTTCAAATAATGCTAATAACTTATCAAGTTTGTCTATTGTCACAAAACTGATATAATAGATTGCTTAGGTCATGCCAAGAACATAGATACCAATTTTACCATATTCGGCCAAACTTCCTGATTACCATTTTTATTTCCTTTACAAACCAACTTTTTCTGTACTCCTCCCAGATCATTTGCTGATTTTCACCAAATTTGGATTATAACATCTTCAGACCATGACAGCAAAATGTTATTAATTTTGTGTCATCACACAAAATCGTTTTCATATACTGCAGCGACAAAGTTGAGGCATGATGTTAAAATGTCTTAAAGCTGCATTTCTGCAAAGCTTTGACATAATAACACCAAACTTTTCCTGTGTCATTGTAACCTCACTCTGACAACACAACATCAATTTCGTAACTGCTCCACCTATTGGTCAAAAGTGATAAACCATTAAATCAGTTTATTAGTGACTGTAAATGATTTTGTATAAAATCATCTTAAAATACCTTTAATTGCTCTTTGTTGCACTTGGTCTAACACTCACAGCCATGTTGGCATGTCTTTGCGCTTGGCTGTTAATGGCTGCTCGCAGCTATATTTAGGCCCGAGCCGGTGATGAAATTATTTTTATTTTTTTTATTCATTCATTTTCTACCGCTTAGTCCCGTTAGGGGTCGCAGGTGACTGGAGCCTATCCCAGCAACTTTGGGCCTGAGGCGGGGTACACCCTGGACAGTGGCATGTTAGTTGCAGGGCTGACATTTAGACATAGACAGTGACAGACAACCATTCACTCTCACATTCATTCACTAGGGACACTTTAGAGTTGCCAACTAACCTATACATGCATGTCTTTGGACGGTGGGAGAAAGCCGGAGTACCCAGAGAGAACCCACAGTAACACGTAGAGGACATGCAGACTCCTCACAGAAAGACCAGAGTCGACCGAGAATGTTTGAGTCGGCCGGGTTTTGAACTCACGACCTTCTTGCTGTGAGGCGAGTGCTAACCACTCTGCCACGTGCACCCTAAAAATAATATTTTTTATTTTTCTGCAAAATTATCCTAAATTTGACCCAGTGAACATGCACGAAAAGTCATTTTTATTGGTCCCAGACTTCAAGCTCAGCGAAAAATGTATGTATTTGAAGTCTCCGAAAAACAAATTAAAAATGACTCAGTGGCACCCCTAGAAAAGTCAAAATACATTGGGCCTATGGAAAGTGAAAGTAACTTTTTTCCAACATAGAAAAATGAAACTTAGTACATCCATAGGACACCTCAGGGCAAATATAAAAGTCTATGACAGCCACACCCTAAACTCAACAGGAAGTCCACCATGTGGGGTGAATCGTGCGGCCAATAAAATCGCACTTTGCAAAAGATGCAAATCATTGTGTTTTAATCTAAATGGCCCCAAATTTGGTGAGCATCATCTAGACACATGTGCCAACCAAAGTTGTGACTTTGTTTTTGATATCTTATCGGGTATGGGTGTGGCAAGCCTGTAACGAGGTGGCCATTTTTGTGAAAATGAAACGTCTCTTAACTCTCAAACGCCTTCTCGGATCGAGTTGGACCCAAAAAGGCGTTTGTGCACATTCATGACCTGAACACAAAGATATGTAAATAAAAGGGTTATCTTTAGAAATGGCTCTCCAGCGCCCCCTACAAACTTATAATGGGACCCAAGAATTTGGTTTGTCATAGAGACATGAAATTTGGTACACACATCTCTTATGTCATGACGAGCGTAAAAGCCAATGACAACCACCCCCTATCTGTAAATGTGTTGCCATAGCAACGTCCCAAATATGTGGAAAAAGTTAATGGTAAGTGAAAATTTTAGTTTGTTGTAGGCAAATGAAACTTGGTACACACATCCAGCATGGGCTTATGAACAAAAATAATGGGGACCACACCCTATCACACACGGGAAGGCGGCCATTTTGAATTGAAGATGTGAACCGACTTAGAATACACCTCTTTTTTAAAAAACAACAGAAAATAACTGCTTCCTTCCACAGACACCAAACTTAGGCAAAATGAGTTAAACACGTGTGTTCAATAGACAGGCGTTTTCTTGACGTTTTTGCTCGAGTTATATATTTTTTTAATTATAATTTTTCTGTAAAATGATCCTCAATTTGACCCAGTAAACGTGCAACTAAAAGTCAAATTTATTGGCCCCAAAATTCAAGCCCGGCAAAAAATGTATGTATTTTAAGTCCCCGAGGAAAACAAATTAAAAATGACTCAATGGCGACCCCTGGAAAATAAAAATACATTGTGCCTAAGGAAAGTGAAAGTAAATTTTTTCAAATGTATAAATACAAAACTTGGTACATCCATAGGACACCTCAGGGCAAATAGAAAAGTTTATTACAGCCATACCATAAACTCAACAGGAAATCTACTATGTTGGGTGGAATGCGTGACCACCTAAATCTCACGGTGAGATTTAGGTGGTCACGCATTCCACACAGGTGAATTTACAGGTGAATTTACATATTCACCTGTAAATGCTGTTTATAGAGAAGAGACACCTGTAATTATATTTATGGCACACACTCACCTTTTATAGTAATAACCATCTGTATATTTATATTCATTGTACATATTACCTGTAAATCCTGTACATCTCCATATCCTGCACGTCATAACCATTGTATATATCCTGCACTTTACTGCTATTGCACTTCTGGTTAGACCTAAACTGCATTTCATTGCCTTGTACCTGTACTTGTGTAATGACAATAAAGTTGAATCTAATCTAATCTAATCTAAAGGCTTTTCATCTAAACAGCTCCAAATTTGGTGAGTATCATCTAGACACGTGTGCCAAAAAAGTTATTTATTTGTTTTTTGATACATTTGTGGCTGTGGTCGTAATGAGTCTGTGAAGAGGCAGCCATTTCTTTGGGATATAAATGCCATTTCCCAATTGCCAGGATCCTTCCTTTGGAGGAGGCCCCTCCAGAGCCAAGGCTAGAGTCTTAGAAAACTCCTCAGAATCCTTTGGAACTTGTACTTTTAGACAAGTAATATTTACATTTTGCCTTTTTAAACAGGGGGGTGCAGCGATTCCTGAGTCATCTCAAATCTCCAGCCAGTACTTTGTTTTTCTCACCTTAGCCCAAGCACAATCTATTATTTTCAAAGGTTCAGACAGCTCCCAGGAAAACCAGGGATTGTGGAGACCTTTAACTCTAAAATACAAGGTGGTGTAGCAGGCCCCAGCAGTAGCACAGGCGAGGGCCTTTATTGCCGCTTGCGGCTTTAATTATTATTATTACAGCACTAACATGTCCACACAGGAAAGGTTGCCAAAGACTACAGCCACATCCCTCAGCTACTGAGCAGAATTTTGGGGAATTATCTAAAGTCTCCAGGGGGACTCCCAAGAGGACAGATGACCCAGATGACAACACTGGAGTTGTGCTCCCACCTACAGCTGAACTGGCACAGAACTGGCTTTCTCTCTAGGACATGACTCAGCCACATAAACCAAGGGCAGCAACAAAAAGAGACTGTGGTTCAATGCAACATTTCTTTATTATAAATATGTGCAGGAAAGAATCTATAATTATATATCTGCATTAACCGTGCAATAAAAAAAACACCATGTGGTGGGCTGAGACACCTGTCGGCAGCATTTGTTTTCTAGATCTGTTTGCATGACTCTGCAGTTCAGGCAGGTCGGCTGGTCCTGGTGCGGCTTTCCCGTTCTCTATTACTTCTTAAAAAAACTTAAAAAACATCTGGAGAACGACACACTCCTCCTCCTGGGACAGCAGCTGTAACTGTGCCTGAAAATGGAATAACAAGCATTGTTTAGATTACAGAGGTTTATTTGGGTGTGTGATCATTTCTGTCGATACAGTATATGATCTATCTGCCTTTGTTGTCCTGGCAGCAGCTGAGCCCCCTCAGTCTGTCCTCCTCACTGACAGCTTAAGCTCCTGCTCTTCTCCTTCTTCAGTCACTGTCAGAGCTTAAAACTCTCCTGAGCTGGAGTCATGAGATGAAAACAATAAAAATAAATTATATTGTGTTAAACTTCATGTTGGAGGTATTCTGAATGACACTAACAGTGACATAAATAATAAGCTGAACTAATACAGCGAGGTTACATTTATGTTGTCTCAACCTAATGCAAAACTAATTTAGACCAGTTATGGTTCATAGAAACAAGCAATACTCCTTTATATTTGCCCTACAATAAATAAGACGTTAGTGAGTTTTACTGTGGAGTAGTGTTGTCAAAAATATAGATATTTCGATAAATATCGATACTGAAATATCTCTAACGATACGACTCATTTCCCGACGTTTCGATACCAAGTATCAATACCGAGTATCGATATCGAGTTATTTTTTATTACTTGCGCTATTGGTTTCTGAATGTATCACAATCTGAGAGGCCTGGACGGAGAGGGAACGTTTATTTTAATCAGAAAATACAGCTCCTCAGCTCCGTGTCAGTGTCAAAGCTAAACAACAGCCCTTTATCCTCTAGTCCCGGCTGCTTTGATAATCAGAGAATGAATTCAGAACTGAACCAGGACTGGACAGTTTTCATGTCAGGATTAAAAAGACTCTAGCTCGGAGGAAAGTGAGGACTTCTAATGTGGTGAGTTGTACATTTGTCTGTCAACTGACAACAAGTATTGACTCGTTTGTTGCATATTTGACCTCATTTACAAACAACGTGAGTAATTAGCTCACGTAATTTGCGTTCATTTGAACCCAACATATGTTTATTTGGGTGATTAAAAACAGAAAAGGTGTGAAAGGAGGGTTTAGAGATGAGTGACACATGTTAAGTCTTCCTTAGGTTGTGTCAGTTTCTGTGTGAATCCTAAATCCTGTTACAGAACTAATCATAAGCATTTTAATTAAAATGTTACCCCACACGGGGAAAATACAGGAAATAAATATTTCTATTCTAAATTTTGAAAATGTTTAAAGATGAACCTGCTAATTAAACAATAACAGTTAATTATTGGCAACAGCTAATGCTAAAGAAATGCTCAGTGCTTTTTTCTTTGTTCCTGTTGTTTTCAGAGGAATGTCAATAGAAAGAGATTAATTATGACAGGCATCTTTGTCATACTTGTTTAACAAATATGTTTTGGCTTGAATTGATGATTTTGTATTTAAAATGTTCTCACACAAGGAGTATTAGGCATTATATGCAGGATTCCAGGCTGTTGTCAATAAACCACCAGGTCCTGAGCTTTAGCTTTAGCCTCTTTTGATTTAGTAGTACTTTCCTTTTGTCTGTGAGCTGTGTTTGGTGAAAGCTAAACACTCAAACATCCTCCTTATGTAAACAAAGGATAAAATACAGAAAACAGTGGATTATCAACATTCATCTCCATATTGTTTAAAAGGCTGTAGGTGTGGAATAAATGAGACTTTACTTTAAAGAATTATATTCAAACACATATCCTTTTATTAAAAATTTCCGGACCCCTCACGATGAGGAAAGTTAACTAAGGTCCAAGCGGACCTTGGCAAATTTTATATTTATCTTTAAATAGAAAATTTAAAAAAATAATATTGTGACAGTTGTTTTCCCTTTGATATCGAAAATCAATATTTTTGAAGGTATCGTATCGAAGTTAGAAATTCCAGTATCGTGACAACACTACTGTGGAGCTTGTCACTGATGTGCTACAGAAGGTGGTTTAGGAGCAGTGCAGCTGTTTAGACATTAGTTGACCATAAAATATGATAAAAATGAAGTGCTCCAACATTTGTGCAAAGACTCAACAAAATCACAGTAATAAGAACACGTATACACAATATCCTGTTTGATATAAGTTCACTAACTTTAGCCGTGAAAGTTAGCTTTACATTAGTTGTTGATGTAGCTGCTTAGCTAACGTAAGCTATTTTAGACCAACGTTACATGCAGTCGATAATATAGCATATAAAGTTAGATCTAACTATTGTGTATTGTGTTGAACAACGCTTTATAAAACATGCCATTGTCAAACATTAGTCGCCCTCTTCTCTTTCATGTTTTAGGAGTTCTCTTTACTGCTGTGTCAGCACTCGACAGTCAAGTATAGTTTACTCTCAATAAAGTCTGTCAAACAATAAACTTACAGAAGTGTAACTTTTCTTACCTTCTCTGTAAATATTGAAGTCCTTTAAACAGCTGTAGCTGGCTAGGAGGTGCTCCAAATACCAAGTCTTGCATGTACAAGCACAGGACAGTGAATGCAGTTCCCCTAATGGCCACTGGTGTCAGTAACTGTTAGGTTTTTCTGAAAGTTACACATAGTACCTTTAAAGCTAATAAACAGCATCAATGCGCAGTCTGGTAAATATGACAGCCCTCTTTGTATGTAGGCTAACGTAAACACTGAACACAAGCAACACAAATAAACCAAAAAACATTTAACACTTTTCAAAGGATAAGATCCACAAACTGAGTATTCGTTATAATTAATGTAACTGATTTTGAGATATGTTCTGTTTGTGTGAATTTGGTGATGCACTTGATTTTGTATTTTAAATATAATATATACCATATATATGGGGTGCACGTGGCAGAATGGTTAGCACTCCTGCCTCACAGCAAGAAGGTCGTGAGTTCAAAACCCGGCCGACTCAAACATTCTCGGTCAACTGAGGAGTTTGCATAGCGTGGGTTCTCTCCGGGTACTCTGGCTTCCTCCCACCGTCCAAAGACATGCATGTGTAGGTTAATTGGCAATTCTAAAGTGTCCCTAGTGAATGAATGTGAGAGTGAATGGTTGTCTGTCACTGTCTCTAAGTGTCAGCCCTGCGACTAACTGGCCATTGTCCAGGGAGTACCCCCCCCTCAGGCTCAAAGTTGCTGGGATGCTCCAGTCACCTGCGACCCCTAACGGGACTAACCAGGAGAAAATGAATGAATGAAGGAATATACACACACAGAGTTGTGCTCACAAGTTTACATAACCTGGCAGAATTTGTGATTGAAGCCATTTTTCAGTGAATATGAATGAATGAGAACAGAAACTACCCAAATGACCCTGATCAAAAGTTTACATGGTGATTTTGGCCTGATAACATGTGCAAGTTGACACAAACAGGTTTGAATGGCTACTAAAAGGTAACACCGGTAATACCGCCGTCCACCAGAGGGCGGGCTCCAAAAGCGGAAATATAAGGAGAAACCCAATGGTGACTTTACAAGTATAAAACTCATGTTTACAGCCTGGTACAAAAGATGGCTCTGGTCTCTAGAGCTAGGTTTTTACTACGTGACAACTCTGGGGGGGTTATTATTTTTGATTAATATGTCCGTTTATGCTATCTGAAAACTATTGTTTTACTATGCAGTAAAAGCCAAAAACCCCGGATGTAACCGACATTTTATTGCAATCTCATAACAACAATATCTGTGACTAGAGGACCAATTGGCGGACTACATCCATTTTTATTTACAATCTATGCTTACTACTTGTAAACCACAAGTTTGCTTGTAATCAGTGCGTTTCTGGGCTTCTGACAGACCCTTTCATCTCACATCCAGTGCTGCACAGATGTTTCTGGATTCTGAGTCATAGGGAAAGCAAAGGGGTCTGCGAGAAAAGGTAATTCAACTGTATAAAACAGGAAAGGGATATAAAAAGATATCTAAAGAATTGGGAATGCCAATCAGCAGTGTTCAAACTCTAATAAAGAAGTGGAAAATGAGGGATTCTGTTGAAACCAAACAAAGGTCAGGTAGACCAACAAAAATTTCAGCCACAACTCCAAGGCAAATTGTTCGGGATGCAAAGAAAAACAACCTCAGGTGAAAAATAGGATTCGCTGAAAAAGGTGGTGTGGCTGATGCACAATAAGGAGGTACTTACGCTGAGAAAGCCATTACTACGCAAATTCCACAAAGCATCCCGCTTAGATTACGGCAAACAGCACACAGACAAGCCTCAAAACTTCTGTAACAAAGTCATTTAGAGCAATAAGACCAAAATTTTACTTTTTGGCCACAACCATAAACATTACATGGAGAGGAGTCAACCAGGCCTATGTGAAACATGGAGGTGGATTGCTAATGTTTTGGAGATGTGTGAGCTACAAAGGCACAGGAAAAGAGGAATGCCGGATGTTATCAGAAAATACTGGAGAAATTTTGCAGCTGCGTATAGGACTTCTTGGACAGTCCAACATGACAACTATCCAAAGCACAAGGCCAAGTCGACCTGTCATTGGTTACAGCAGCATAAAGTGAAGGTTCTGGACCAGCCATCTCAGTCTCCTGACCTCAATATCATTGAGTCACTCTGCGGAGATCTCGAACATGCAGTTCATGCAAGACAGCCCAAGAATTTACAGGAACTGGAGGCTTTTTGCAAAGAAGAATGGGCAGCTTTACCATCTGGCTGGTCGTAGTGTGATCTGGGTTCTAAAAGCATTTATTGTCTCTTATCCCTTTTATGAGGCAGGCAGTAGCGCGAAGGGTCTTGCCTAAAGACTGACACTGGATAGCGCCACAAAAGTGAGTACACCCCTAAGTGAACTACATGCCCAAGAGGGTTAAGGCAGTGCTGTAAAATAATGGTGATCAAAAAAAAATTGACACTTTGGGCCCATTTTGGACATTTTCACTTTGGGGTGAGAGCACACTCACACACACTCACTCTCACTCTTACACACTCACTCTCACTCTTACACACTCACTCTCACTCACTCTCACTCTTACACACTCACTCTCACACTCACTCTCACTCTTACTCTCACTCTTACACACTCACTCTCACTCTTACACACTCACTCTCACTCACTCTCACTCTTACACACTCACTCTCACACACTCACTCTCACTCTTACACACTCACTCACCTTACACACTCACTCTCACTCACATACTCACTCTCACACACTCACTCTCACACACTCACTCTCTTACACACTCACTCTCACTCTCACACACTCACTCTCTTACACACTCACTCTCACTCTCACACACTCACTCTCACACACTCACTCTCACACACTCACTCTCACACACTCACTCTCACACACTCACTCTCACTCTTACACACTCACTCTCACTCACTCACACACTCACTCTCACACACTCACTCTCACACACTCACTCTCACACACTCACTCTCACTCTCACACACTCACTCTCACTCTCACACACTCACTCTCACACACTCACTCTCACTCTCACACACTCACTCACTCTCACACACTCACACACTCACCCACACACTCACTCTCACACACACACCCACCCACACACACCCACCCACACACACACACCCACCCACCCACACCCACACACAATCCCTTTACAGAGCATACACTCTCACTCTCTACTAAGACTGTCATTATTCAGAAATGTAAGAAGTTGAGATACAACAAAGTTTTGAAGCTGAAAACAAAAGAGGAAATGCTGTAATTATCTGATGTAACTTGTTTTACTTCACTCAATCTACCTCCACAGCCGGAAAAAGCTCTTAGTTTTTTTAACGTTTAACAGAAAACTATGTTTTTATCTTTTTAATGTTTGAATAAAGGCATTGATAACATATTTATCAAACTGGAATAAAAATGCATAAAAGAAGTAGTAGACATGACAACGTTGAGAGAAACGCAGTGTTGACATGACATGCTCAAACATTCAAGGAGAGACAAACTCACCTGCTTTTCTTGGGCCTGATGTGCTTCGACTTGGCACTGTGCCCTTAGAGGAGACGTAACGCACAGATGACTCCTCCAGGTATTTATCCACAGGGTCCGGACACACTGGAAACACCACACAATTATTACTGAGCAAATAAGCATAGCAGCAGGCAGGTGGATGTGTGAAACGCACTGACATATTTGGATGACAAGAATGTGCTCTTGTTTGGACAAAAGCCGTTGGCACTAACATAGAAAATCAGAAGGCCCATTTAAAATGTAATTTGCAAAATTACCACTGTATAAAGAAGAAGATATAAAGATTATTCCATGAGTGAGGACTTAGGAGTCAGCAGTGGTGTGCCCCAGGGCTCTGCCCTTTATTTCTCTATGGTTTACCACACATGCTCACCAAACTCAGCCCCTCTCATCTTTTCCAAACATCCACACAATACATCAACCCTGCTCTAGAGAAACTCCACTGGCTCCCCATCTGCTCCCATAATCATTTTAAAATCCTACCATTCCAAGCCCTCCATAACCTTGCGCAGACACTCCCTTAAACCTTACTAACCTTCTTGAAATACAAACACCTTCCCGTACACACTACCACCCTCCTGTCCTCTCCACCTGCCCGTCTGTCAACCACAGGACTTGAAGCCTTCAACTGCACGACTTCCCAACTCTAGAACACTCTCCAATAAATCATCAATGCAATAATAATATATATCTGTACAATAACATCTCTGGTTACTGTAAAATTACTCACCTGTTCTACACTTGCTCACTATATTATTTATTTGAAATGTTGTTATTATTATAATGTTATGCACTTATCTGTTATTCTCTGTTGTAATGTAAGGCAACCTTGAGGGTCCTGAAAGGGACGTATAAATAAAATGTATTATTGTTAAAAGTGTTCAATTTGCTGGACGTTTGTTCTCATTTTGGATATAAATTGTTTTGGTTGCTTATGAAGGCCATGCATAATTAACACAAATTCAGTCTAAGTATACAGCAGCCTCATGTTATTTTACCGAAGCAACCTAAAAAAATAATTACGGTTGATATTGGACAGTTGAATAGCCTATAAGAACCATTACATGGCAAATTAAAGAACTCAATGCTCTTAAAAACAATTGTGTAGCCTCACCTCATGGACAGAAGCTGGTGGAACTAAGGCAGCTAAATACTCTTCAAGGCTAAAACCACAAACCAGTTTGAGACCGAAAAAAAAAGGAGCTGAAATCCAAATGTGTCTAATGGCGCTTTTCCACTACCAGTATCAGCTCGCCTCGACTCGGCTCGCTTTTCGCTCCGTTTTCCATTGCAGATAGTACCTCCACAATAGTACCTAGTCGTCATAGCGGCCGCAAGAACCTGTCGTGGACGTAATCTTCTCTGTGACACACACCGCTACTCACACACATAGAACAATGGAGGAAATCGAGTCTATGTTTTTTTTTATCCTCGGGATGTGGCTGTTTCTCACAGCAAGACAGCAAACGTTGTTTCAGGAGAGGCTGAGGGCAGCAAAAAGAAACACTGCTGATAACAACAGGAGAGTTTGGGAATTACTACAGAGTTCAGACTACGAGACGAATCTGGTTTTTCAAAGCCGACGCAAGAGGGTAAGTTATGCTAACGTTTACATATGTGTAAAATACTATAAGTTACTACTTACAAAGTATTTGAACAACTTTATAGCTACCAGTATTACGTACTAAAATGTGTATGATTTATGTGTTTCAGATCTGTTTAGCTTTGCAAAGTCGTCATGACAGACCGTCTGTTTGGGCTTTCAACCGAGCTACCGAGTGGTGGGATGTTATTGTTCCCGACTGTGATGTTACAATTGTGAAATCTATGATTCTTACTTGCTGTGCTTTGCATAACCTTTGTGAGAGTCATGGAGAGGACTATGACAATGACTGGGATGCACCTGCAGCAGCAGAGCCTGTGGTGGCAGTGGCACAGGGTGTAGAGGAGGAAGGCAGTGATGTCGAGAGGGTCTGATGTGTTACTTTAATTGCTAAAAAATAAATACATTATCGTTAAAAATGTTGTCTCTGCTGTTTTAAGGTTATCACAGTATAAAATCTGAAAATACATGGTCAAACCCTTGTACAAAAGCAAACCATCAAAAAAGACACTTATTTGTAATAAGTTTCAAAAAGTTTTATTTAACCACACACATACAAATAGAACAAACTCTAATATAAATTCACAAACAACTATATACATGTTACATGTAGTGCAAACAATTTTAAAAAATGCTGTATTTAATTACATAATATACATTTTCAGTCCAGGGTGGTGGAACAGCGTCCGCCGGTTCAGTGCCTGTACAAGCTGGCTCAGGGTTCCCAGAAAGGCCTGGTTGAAGGACGACATTGCAGCAATCTCCTCCCTCCTCAAAGCCGCTTCTAGTTCCAATGGTTCTGGTGCTGTTGTTGATGCCGACGCTGCAGCCGATGCCAACGTGGCATCAGTGGGAGCCACTGAACCATTCGCTCGTCGAAAGGAATCTTGAATAGAAAGATCATACAAAAGTCACACACTACGAAATAGCAATGGCAGGCAGCTAGCAACTAGTTAGAGCTAAGTTAGCGGCAATTGCTATCTGACACAAGTTTACAGTCTTCATTGTTATTAGTGAGCTTCAGCTTTCCAAAAGCCAGCCTAAAGAAAACAAAACTCTCAAGCAGAGTGCACCTACAGGGTTAATGTAACGTAAACTTAAAACACTTACCGTCCTCCATCAGCGACTCCAAAAAACTAGTGGCCGAGTCAAGACCACCATCCCTCCCGTTGCTCGCCGGTCTATGGCAGTAGATACTGTCCATCTGTTGTTACCACTTCCATCTTTTCGGTTTGAACCACTAAGGCCGTTTTTCCGAGTTGCCATAATACTAAAGTCTGGGACTGGGTAAATTATCACGCAATGTCTGGCCAAACTATTTAAAAATGGCGGGGTTATTCAGGATACTCTGTCTGGCGCGTGCAAAGATGACGCAGTGAACAGTGACGATTCTCTCTGGCCAATCAGCAGTCTGTCGTGTGTTCACGTCACAATTTAGTATCGCCTCAGCCCGCTTAGAACCTCGCCGGAGGTGATACGAAAAAAAGTACCAGGAAGCAGGTACAGGTACAACTTTTACGCAGTGGAAAATCAAACAAAGGCGAGCCGAGTCGAGGCGAGTCGAGCTGGTACTGTGTAGTGGAAAAGCGCCATTATTGAAACATTATTGACCCAACGACAAAGCAACACAAACAAACTGCTTTTAAACACCTGCCCCGTGTCAGCATTGAAACTGTCCCTTCCTTGCTCTCATAAACATTTTTTTACAATCCAAATTAAATTAAATCTGAACCAAGCTACAAGGAGCATAATCTAGACAAATGTTTTTGAATCAACAAAAGGAAGCAACAGTAAAAAGATAAACCATGTACCTGTGCATTATAAAAAACGGACAGTGTGTTGATTATAATGGAAGAGTTCTAAATATTATATTTTATTTATAAACACATACAGCCATCTCCAACTTCACTGGCGATCGTTCGGCAGGAATCACGGTTACAGTTGTGCTCATAAATTTGTGATTTCTTTTTTTCACCCATAGTTACAGTAAATTTGCACTCATCAGCTCGGAATCTGGGCATGGGACGTACTTGGACGTTCCAACATGACAAAAATCCAAACCACAAGGCCAGGTCGACCGTCATTGGTTACAGCAGCATAAAGTGAAGGTTCAGTCTCCTGACCTCAATATCATTGAGCCACTCTGGGGAGATCTCAAACGTGCAGTTCATGCAAGACAGTCCAAGAATTTACAGAAACTGGAGGCTTTTTGCCAAAAAGAATGGGCAGCTTTACCTTCTGAGAAAAAAAACAGCCTCATTCACAACTACCACAAAAGACTTTAACATTGATGTTAAAGTTGGCAATACAAATTATGAATAACTGGGTTATGTAAACTTTTGATTAGGGTCATTTGGGTAGTTTCTGTTGTCATTATGAAAAAAAAAAAGAGTAAACACAGTTGTTTGACAATAAATGGCTTCACCCAACAACTATGAGTGAAAAAAGGGTTTTGTGTTATTCATATTCTCTGAAAAATAGCCAAACAATCACAAATTTTGCCAGGATATGTATATGGTAAATTGCATGCATTTATATAGCGCTTTTTTGCTCCCTTTTTGGGCACCCAAAGCGCTTTACATCGTGCTTCCACTCACCCCATTCACACCTTGGGCAGACAAAGAGGGGGGCTGCCATACAAACAGTGCTCACAGCCTTCTCCAACCACCACCAAACTCAACTCTACAGTCACACGCATTCATACACCAGTGCTGCTTCATTTGCCTTCCACAAACTAAATTTTAAATTTGTAGGGGGCACTGTGAGAGTCATTTCAAAACAAAGTCATTGTTTTGGCATATCAGTGTGTTCAGGGCGTCATTGTGCACAGCCGCCTCATTGGGTCCGACTCAATCCGACATTGTTTGAGCAAAATATTGGATGTTGGCGAATCCCAAAATGAACACAAAGTTCACAGAAACGCCACGGCAAAACCATAAGACTTCCTCAAAAACTGTTGAAATTTTGATGTCCACTTCTGTAGATGAAGGTTACCAAATTTAGAGCCTTTTGGATGAAAACCCTAGGAGGAGGAGCATTTTGCATGAGGGGTACGAGTTAGCCGCGGATTCCAGCCATAATGGCGGACTTCCTATTGTCAGGGGGCAAAGCTGTAATAATATGTTTTGTTTGCCTTGATGTGTAGAATGTGTCTTCTAGATTTCATGACTCTAAGCCAAAAAGAATTTACTTTCACATTCCATTGACATAATGTATTTTTACTTTTCCAGGGTGCGCTGTAGGGCCCCCTTTTAATGGGTTTATATGGGACTTCCAAAATAAATAATTTTTTGCCGATCCCAAATTTTGAGATTTTGAGCACGTTACGGAATAATAATCCAAACTTATACAATAGTGCAGTCGCCACGAGTTAGTGTCTCTGGCCTAATAATAATAATAATCTGAGCATAAACAATATAGCCCTTTTTCTAACTACCACAAACTATATATTTTTGCAAAGCCCTCACCATTCCCCACGCATTTGTGGGGTCCGTAGTCAATGACGAGCTCAACCACTTCAGTGTGCGTTCCCCATTGACCTCTATTAATTTTTTATCTAAGCAATTTCAAGTATGCTGGGTCCCTATATGCCCAGATAGCACACGTTGAACATGAACATGCAGGGTGCAGGGCTCGGGACTAATACAATAATTCCAAACAAAAGTTCACATTGACTAAAAGAGTGTAGGTCGAAGTCTGAGACTTATCATTGCCTTTGCCTCCTGACTGTGTTCTGTTCTGTCTGTGTTCTGTTCTGTCTTGTCTGTGTTCTGTTCTGTCTGTGTTCTGTCCTGTCTGTGTTCTGTCCTGTCTGTGTTCTGTTCTGACTGTATTCTGTTCTGTCTCGTCTGTGTTCTGTCCTGTCTGTGTTCTGTTCTGTCTGTGTTCTGTTCCGACTGTGTTCTGTTCTGTCTGTATTCTGTTCTGACTGTGATCTGTTCTGACTGTATTCTGTTATGTCTCGTCTGTGTTCTGTTCTGTCCTGACTGTGTTCTGTCCTGTCTGTGTTCTGTCCTGTCTGTGTTCTGTTCTGACTGTATTCTGTTCTGACTGTGTTCTGTTCTGACTGTGTTCTGTTCTGTCTCGTCTGTGTTCTGTTCTGTTCTGTTCTGTCTGTGTTCTGTCCTGTCTGTGTTCTGTCCTGTCTGTGTTCTGTTCTGTCTCGTCTGTGTTCTGTCCTGTCTGTGTTCTGTTCTGACTGTGTTCTGTTCTGACTGTATTCTGTTATGTCTCGTCTGTGTTCTGTTCTGTCCTGACTGTGTTCTGTTCTGTCTGTGTTCTGTCCTGTCTGTGTTCTGTCCTGTCTGTGTTCTGTTCTGTCTCGTCTGTGTTCTGTCCTGTCTGTGTTCTGTTCTGACTGTGTTCTGTTCTGACTGTATTCTGTTATGTCTCGTCTGTGTTCTGTTCTGTCCTGACTGTGTTCTGTCCTGTCTGTGTTCTGTTCTGACTGTATTCTGTTCTGTCTCGTCTGTGTTCTGTCCTGTCTGTGTTCTGTTCTGACTGTATTCTGTTCTGTCTCGTCTGTGTTCTGTCCTGACTGTGTTCTGTTCTGTCTGTGTTCTGTTCTGACTGTGTTCTGTTCTGTCTGTATTCTGTTCTGTCTGTATTCTGTCCTGGCTGTGTTCTGTTCTGTCTGTGTTCTGTTCTGTCTGTATTCTGTTCTGTTCTGTATTCTGTTCTGTCTGTGTTCTGTCCTGTCTGTGTTCTGTTCCGACTGTGTTCTGTTCCGACTGTGTTCTGTTCCGACTGTGTTCTGTTCTGACTGTATTCTGTTCTGTCCTGACTGTGTTCTGTTCTGTCTGTGTTCTGTCCTGTCTGTGTTCTGTTCCGACTGTGTTCTGTTCCGACTGTGTTCTGTTCCGACTGTGTTCTGTTCTGACTGTATTCTGTTCTGTCCTGACTGTGTTCTGTTCTGTCTGTGTTCTGTCCTGTCTGTGTTCTGTCCTGTCTGTGTTCTGTTCTGACTGTATTCTGTTCTGTCTCGTCTGTGTTCTGTCCTGACTGTGTTCTGTTCTGTCTGTGTTCTGTTCTGACTGTGTTCTGTTCTGTCTGTATTCTGTTCTGTCTGTATTCTGTCCTGGCTGTGTTCTGTTCTGTCTGTGTTCTGTTCTGTCTGTATTCTGTTCTGTTCTGTATTCTGTTCTGTCTGTGTTCTGTCCTGTCTGTGTTCTGTTCCGACTGTGTTCTGTTCCGACTGTGTTCTGTTCTGACTGTATTCTGTTCTGTCCTGACTGTGTTCTGTTCTGTCTGTGTTCTGTCCTGTCTGTGTTCTGTCCTGTCTGTGTTCTGTTCCGACTGTGTTCTGTTCCGACTGTGTTCTGTTCTGTCTGTGTTCTGTCCTGTCTGTGTTCTGTCCTGTCTGTGTTCTGTTCTGACTGTATTCTGTTATGTCTCGTCTGTGTTCTGTTCTGTCCTGACTGTGTTCTGTCCTGTCTGTGTTCTGTCCTGTCTGTGTTCTGTTCTGACTGTATTCTGTTCTGTCTCGTCTGTGTTCTGTCCTGTCTGTGTTCTGTTCTGTCTGTATTCTGTTCTGACTGTGTTCTGTTCTGACTGTGTTCTGTTCTGTCTCGTCTGTGTTCTGTTCTGTTCTGTCTGTGTTCTGTCCTGTCTGTGTTCTGTCCTGTCTGTGTTCTGTTCTGTCTCGTCTGTGTTCTGTCCTGTCTGTGTTCTGTTCTGACTGTATTCTGTTCTGTCCTGACTGTGTTCTGTTCTGTCTGTGTTCTGTCCTGTCTGTGTTCTGTTCTGTCTCGTCTGTGTTCTGTCCTGTCTGTGTTCTGTTCCGACTGTATTCTGTTCTGTCCTGACTGTGTTCTGTTCTGTCTGTGTTCTGTCCTGGCTGTGTTCTGTCCTGACTGTGTTCTGTTCTGTCTGTGTTCTGTCCTGGCTGTGTTCTGTCCTGTCTGTGTTCTGTCCTGACTGTGTTCTGTTCTGACTGTGTTCTGTCCTGGCTGTGTTCTGTCCTGACTGTGTTCTGTTCTGTCTGTGTTCTGTTCTGTCTGTATTCTGTCCTGTCTGTGTTCTGTCCTGACTGTGTTCTGTTCTGTCTGTGTTCTGTTCTGTCTATGTTCTGTTCTGACTGTGTTCTGTCCTGACTGTGTTCTGTTCTGTCTGTATTCTGTTCTGTGTTCTGTCCTGACTGTGTTCTGTTCTGTCTTGTCTGTGTTCTGTTCTGTCTGTGTTCTGTCCTGACTGTGTTCTGTCCTGTTCTGTCTGTATTCTGTTCTGTCTGTGTTCTGTCCTGTCTGTGTTCTGTCCTGTCTGTATTCTGTTCTGTCTGTGTTCTGTCCTGTCTGTGTTCTGTCCTGTCTGTATTCTGTTCTGTCTGTGTTCTGTTCTGTCTGTGTTCTGTCCTGTCTGTGTTCTGTCCTGACTGTGTTCTGTTCTGTCTGTGTTCTGTCCTGACTGTGTTCTGTCCTGACTGTGTTCTGTTCTGTCTGTGTTCTGTTCTGTCTTGTCTGTGTTCTGTTCTGTCTGTGTTCTGTTCTGACTGTGTTCTGTCCTGTCTGTGTTCTGTCCTGACTGTGTTCTGTCCTGACTGTGTTCTGTTCTGTCTGTGTTCTGTTCTGTCTTGTCTGTGTTCTGTTCTGTCTGTGTTCTGTCCTGACTGTGTTCTGTCCTGTTCTGTCTGTGTTCTGTCCTGTCTGTGTTCTGTTCTGTCTGTGTTCTGTTCTGTCTGTGTTCTGTCCTGTCTGTGTTCTGTCCTGTCTGTATTCTGTTCTGTCTGTGTTCTGTTCTGTCTGTGTTCTGTCCTGTCTGTATTCTGTTCTGACTGTGTTCTGTCCTGTCTGTGTTCTGTCCTGACTGTGTTCTGTCCTGACTGTGTTCTGTTCTGTCTGTGTTCTGTTCTGTCCTGACTGTGTTCTGTTCTGTTCTGTCTGTGTTCTGTCCTGACTGTGTTCTGTTCTGTTCTGACTGTGTTCTGTTCTGTCTGTGTTCTGTTCTGTTCTGTCTGTGTTCTGTCCTGACTGTGTTCTGTTCTGTCTGTGTTCTGTCCTGACTGTGTTCTGTCCTGTTATGTCTGTGTTCTGTTCTGTCTGTATTCTGTTCTGACTGTGTTCTGTTCTGTCTGTATTCTGTTCTGTCTGTATTCTGTTCTGTCTGTATTCTGTTCTGTCTGTGTTCTGTTCTGACTGTATTCTGTTCTGTCTGTATTCTGTTCTGTCTTGTCTGTATTCTGTTCTGTCTGTATTCTGTTCTGACTGTGTTCTGTTCTGTCTGTATTCTGTTCTGTCTGTATTCTGTCCTGTCTGTGTTCTGTCCTGACTGTGTTCTGTTCTGTTCTGACTGTGTTCTGTTCTGTTCTGTCTGTGTTCTGTCCTGTTCTGTCTGTGTTCTGTTCTGTCTGTGTTCTGTTCTGTCTGTATTCTGTTCTGACTGTGTTCTGTTCTGTTCTGTTCTGTCTGTGTTCTGTCCTGACTGTGTTCTGTTCTGACTGTATTCTGTTCTGTCTGTATTCTGTTCTGTCTTGTCTGTATTCTGTTCTGTCTGTATTCTGTTCTGACTGTGTTCTGTTCTGTCTGTATTCTGTTCTGTCTGTATTCTGTCCTGTCTGTGTTCTGTCCTGACTGTGTTCTGTTCTGTTCTGACTGTGTTCTGTTCTGTTCTGTCTGTGTTCTGTCCTGTTCTGTCTGTGTTCTGTTCTGTCTGTGTTCTGTTCTGTCTGTATTCTGTTCTGACTGTGTTCTGTTCTGTTCTGTTCTGTCTGTGTTCTGTCCTGACTGTGTTCTGTTCTGACTGTATTCTGTTCTGTCTGTATTCTGTTCTGTCTTGTCTGTATTCTGTTCTGTCTGTATTCTGTTCTGACTGTGTTCTGTTCTGTCTGTATTCTGTTCTGTCTGTATTCTGTCCTGTCTGTGTTCTGTCCTGACTGTGTTCTGTTCTGTTCTGACTGTGTTCTGTTCTGTTCTGTCTGTGTTCTGTCCTGTTCTGTCTGTGTTCTGTTCTGTCTGTGTTCTGTTCTGTCTGTATTCTGTTCTGACTGTGTTCTGTTCTGTCTGTATTCTGTCCTGTCTGTGTTCTGTCCTGACTGTGTTCTGTCCTGACTGTGTTCTGTTCTGACTGTGTTCTGTCTGTTCTGTCTGTGTTCTGTCCTGTTCTGTCTGTGTTCTGTTCTGACTGTGTTGTGTCCTGTCTGTGTTCTGTTCTGACTGTGTTCTGTTCTGTCTGTATTCTGTTCTGACTGTGTTCTGTTCTGTCTGTGTTCTGTTCTGTCTGTGTTCTGTCCTGTCTGTGTTCTGTCCTGACTGTGTTCTGTTCTGTCTGTGTTCTGTCCTGTTCTGTCTGTGTTCTGTTCTGTCTGTATTCTGTTCTGACTGTGTTCTGTTCTGTCTGTATTCTGTTCTGTCTGTATTCTGTTCTGTCTGTGTTCTGTTCTGTGTTCTGTCCTGTCTGTGTTCTGTTCTGTCTGTGTTCTGTTCTGTCTGTGTTCTGTCTGTGTTCTGTCCTGACTGTGTTCTGTTCTGACTGTGTTCTGTCCTGTCTGTGTTCTGTTCTGACTGTGTTCTGTTCTGTCTGTGTTCTGTCCTGTCTGTATTCTGTTCTGTCTGTGTTCTGTCCTGTCTGTGTTCTGTCCTGTCTGTATTCTGTTCTGTCTGTGTTCTGTCCTGTCTGTGTTCTGTCCTGTCTGTGTTCTGTCCTGTTCTGTCTGTATTCTGTTCTGTATGTGTTCTGTCCTGTCTGTGTTCTGTCCTGTCTGTGTTCTGTCCTGTCTGTATTCTGTTCTGTCTGTGTTCTGTCCTGTCTGTGTTCTGTCCTGTCTGTATTCTGTTCTGTCTGTATTCTGTCCTGTCTGTGTTCTGTCCTGTCTGTGTTCTGTCCTGTCTGTGTTCTGTTCTGTCCTGTCTGTGTTCTGTTCTGTCTGTATTCTGTCCTGACTGTGTTCTGTTCTGTTCTGACTGTGTTCTGTTCTGTTCTGTCTGTGTTCTGTCCTGTTCTGTCTGTGTTCTGTTCTGTCTGTATTCTGTTCTGACTGTGTTCTGTTCTGTCTGTATTCTGTCCTGACTGTGTTCTGTTCTGTCTGTGTTCTGTTCTGTCTGTATTCTGTTCTGACTGTGTTCTGTTCTGTCTGTATTCTGTCCTGTCTGTGTTCTGTCCTGACTGTGTTCTGTCCTGACTGTGTTCTGTTCTGTTCTGACTGTGTTCTGTTCTGTTCTGTCTGTGTTCTGTCCTGTTCTGTCTGTGTTCTGTTCTGACTGTGTTCTGTCTGTGTTCTGTTCTGACTGTGTTCTGTTCTGTCTGTATTTTGTTCTGACTGTGTTCTGTCCTGTCTGTGTTCTGTTCTGTCTGTGTTCTGTTCTGTCTGTATTCTGTCCTGACTGTGTTCTGTTCTGTCCTGACTGTGTTCTGTTCTGTCTGTGTTCTGTCCTGTTCTGTCTGTGTTCTGTTCTGTCTGTATTCTGTTCTGACTGTGTTCTGTTCTGTCTGTATTCTGTTCTGTCTGTATTCTGTCCTGTCTGTGTTCTGTCCTGACTGTGTTCTGTTCTGTCCTGACTGTGTTCTGTTCTGTCTGTGTTCTGTCCTGTTCTGTCTGTGTTCTGTTCTGTCTGTATTCTGTTCTGTCTGTGTTCTGTCCTGTTCTGTCTGTGTTCTGTTCTGTCTGTGTTCTGTCCTGTTCTGTCTGTGTTCTGTTCTGTCTGTATTCTGTTCTGTCTGTGTTCTGTCCTGACTGTGTTCTGTTCTGACTGTGTTCTGTTCTGTCTGTGTTCTGTTCTGTCTTGTCTGTGTTCTGTTCTGTCTGTGTTTTGTTCTGTCTGTGTTCTGTCCTGACTGTGTTCTGTCCTGACTGTGTTCTGTCTGTGTTTTGTTCTGTCTGTGTTCTGTCCTGACTGTGTTCTGTCCTGACTGTGTTCTGTCTGTGTTTTGTTCTGTCTGTGTTCTGTCCTGACTGTGTTCTGTTCTGTCTGTGTTTTGTTCTGTCTGTGTTCTGTCCTGACTGTGTTCTGTTCTGTCTGTGTTCTGTCCTGACTGTGTTCTGTTCTGTCTGTGTTCTGTCCTGACTGTGTTCTGTTCTGACTGTGTTCTGTTCTGTCTTGTCTGTATTCTGTTTTGGCTGTGTTCTGTCTTGTCTGTGTTCTGTTTTGGCTGTGTTCTGTTTTGGCTGTGTTCTGTTTTGGCTGTATTCTGTTTTGGCTGTGTTCTGTTTTGGCTGTATTCTGTTTTGGCTGTGTTCTGTTTTGGCTGTATTCTGTTTTGGCTGTGTTCTGTTTTGGCTGTGTTCTGTTTTGGCTGTATTCTGTTTTGGCTGTGTTCTGTTTTGGCTGTGTTCTGTTTTGGCTGTATTCTGTTTTGGCTGTGTTCTGTTTTGGCTGTATTCTGTTTTGGCTGTGTTCTGTTTTGGCTGTGTTCTGTTTTGGCTGTATTCTGTTTTGGCTGTGTTCTGTTTTGGCTGTGTTCTGTTTTGGCTGTGTTATGCCAGTGTTCTGTCAGTGGTCAGTAAGCGTTCTCACCAGCCTGTCGTTTCCTGAGGCTGACATAAGGTAGCAGGTCATGGCGAGTGATGATTCTCAGCAGCTGTAACACATGTCTGAAGTTGGTCTCGTCACACCGACCCTGACGCTCCAGAGCCAGCAGGAAGTCCCGCCCACACCTGATGCCTCCGCGCTCGTACTCATCAATTACATCCACAAAAAGAAAGGAAAGCACTCGTACATCCCGGTGTGTTAGCTGAGAACCCACAATGTCGAACATGTGGTGCAGCGAGTACAGTCCAAACGAGTTGTCCACAGCCTCCTCGGGCCAGGCCTCGCTGCATCGCTCTCTTTTAGCACACCTGGGGTTGGGGCAGAACGAAGAGGCTCTCTCCCGAGCAGAGCCTTCTGGACTCCTCTGCCAAGAGTCCGTGTGATGCTGCACAGAGGGGTGGGTCACAGAGTCATGAAGGCGTGGGTTCTGCGACGACGTCATGTCGGAGCCAGCTGCTGCTGACGCTGTTAATGATGAAGGATCTGAGGACAACAGAGGAGCAAATTAGTATTCTGTTTTTTTCAGATACTACACTCAAGCTAAGTCTTTTTGTTGCATGTTGGGCCTTTCGGTCTTTATTTGACAGAGCAGACAGTATCTTAACAGGAGCCAAGGGTTCCAGAGGACATGGAGGAAACAGAACCTGTGGCTGTCCACATCTATAAGTCAAACATGGTCTTAAGTCCAGATTAGAGGTGGACAAGAAAAAAATTTAAATGGTTAAGATTTAAGTTAACTTAAGATTGTTTATGGGAGCGAGAAACAGAATAATTTTAACGCTGACATGGGGCAGGTGTTTAAAAGCCACCCGTGTGTTACTTGCTGAAGTTTGTTGTGTCATTATTATTGTGACAGAAAGTCAAAGGGTAAGTCTTACAGTTGGCAATAATAATAGTATCACTGGCTGCTGGCTTGTCATAGATTTGAAATATAATCGCTCTTTGCATGAATGTAATGCCAATACAATGGTATAGTACAGTGATGTTGAGAACTCTGGGACACATTTGTGGACTACAAAAGACATAGCCACAGATCCTGGTTGTAACTTTCAGATCCATTTTAGTTTTAGCCTTTAGTCTACATTAATAAACCAAGATGTAGTTTGCGTTTGAGATTCCATGAAGGCATTTCTGTTGTTAATTAGGTGTGTATAGAATGTGCATAGTCTACAATGACATGTAATGCATTTATGTTTGACATATACAACGTAGGGAGGGCTCAGGGGATGTCTCGTCTCTGGATTGTCCATGATCGGAGTATGAAGAGAGCGTTACCATGTGGCTCATATACTGTTTAATATGTCTTCTACCGCGTTAATCAAACGAACGCAGGTAATAAAAATGTATGCCATGATACTGAGTGGACATTTTACCTTGTCCCTCTGGGAGATCGCGGACCAGTCCGACACTAGCTCAGTCCCACAGTAGGCTAAGACGTTTAGCTTGTCCCGAGCTAATGCCGCAGCTATTCTCCCTCCACACACAACCATTCCAGGACAAACAGGCCCCAGTTTAACTAATGTTATTCACTTTTTATACAGCCCTGCGATACATACGAAACGTTTTCTTTACAAATGTGTACTGTTTTGCCTTTAAACGTACGGTAAACTGCTAAGAATGCATTAACCTGCACACTCTCGTTTTTTGATAAAACAAATAAATTTCCTGTTCACGCAGAGCCGACATCCGGTGCGTACAGCCCCGCTGAGAGGCTAACAGCGCCTCGTGTGGAAGGAGCCAACACAACAGAAGCGGGAGGTGACGCACAGCCGAGGAAGTGAAGCTGTGATTCAGAAGTGATATTATGTTTGCTGTCATAAAGACCGGTCTCAATCATAAAAACATTGCAGTTCAAATTTCTTCATTCTCTTCCTCTGCAAGTTAGTTCAACAATAGTTCATCCTTTTAAGTGACATAATTCTGTCTGCATTTAAGCCTGGTGGTCAATTTTCTGATGCCATCTAATGCGTCACTTTTATTATTATGTTAGACATTCATTCATTTATTTTATTCTGCTTTGTCCCCCTGAGCCCTGAGGGTCACGGGTGATATCCCAGCAACTTTTGTTTTTTTGAGGCGGAGTACAATACTGGAGACAAGCAAAAATAAAATCCCTAATAAATATAACCATAACTGGGAACTAACAAAATTAGACATTTGGCTGTAGTGATAAGCAAGAAAATCTGTAAAGTCAATAAAGAGAAAGAAATGGGAATCATTACTCAGATTATAAAATTATCAGCAAAAGTAAGCTTGTCTCAAGAACAATAAACTGACAGAGCTCATAAAAACAAGGCTCAAGACGCCTTTGTTTGATCTCGGCGAAAATGGTAAGAACAAGGTAAAATGCTCTAAATACTTTTTCAACCATGAAAAATAAAATGATGAGCTTTCCTCTATTGGTAAACATAAAATAAATTAAAGCCGCAAGCGGCGATAAAGGCCCTCGCCTCCCTTGAGACCGCGGGGACACATGCACTCGGAGGATTGCATTTCGTACTTTAAAGCGTAAACTTCACGGTAATGTCAAATAACCGGGCCTGTGCTACTGCTGGGCCTGCTACACCACCTTGTAATTTAGAGTTAAAGGTTTCCACAATCCCTGGTTTTCCTGGGAGCTGTCTGAACCTTTGAAAATAATAGATTGTGCTTGGGCTAAGGCGAGAAAAACAAAGTACTGGCTGGAGATTTGAGATGACTCAGGAATCGCTGCACCCCCCTGTTTAAAAAGGCAAAATGTAAATATAACCTGTCTAAAAGTACAAGGTTACAAGTTCCAAAGGATTCTGAGGAGTTTTCTAAGACTCTAGCCGTGGCTCTGGAGGGGCCTCCTCTAAAGGAAGGATCCTGGCAATTGGGAAATGGCATTTATTTCCCAAAGAAATGGCTGCCTCTTCACAGACTCATTACGACCACAGCCACAAATGTAACAAAAACAAATTGATAACTTTTTGCACACGTGTCTAGATGATACTCACCAAATTTGGAGCTGTTTAGATGAAAAGCCTTTAGCACAAGGTGCGATTTAGGTGGTCACGCATTCCACCCAACATAGTAGATTTCCTGTTGAAATTACGATATGGCTGTAATAAACTTTTCTGTTTGCCCTGAGGTGTCCTATGGATGTACCAAGTTTTGTATTTCTACATTGGAAAAATTTACTTTCATTTTCCATAGGCCCAATGTATTTTGACTTTTCTAGGGGTCGCCACTGAGTCATTTTTCGTATTTTTTTTTCGGGGACTTCAAATACATAATTTTTTGCCGAGCTTCAAGTCTGGGACCCATAAAAATGACTTTTAGTTGCACGTTTACTGGGTCAAATTGAGGATCATTTTGCAGGAAAATTATACTAAAAAAAAACAACCAAATTATAATAAAAAAAACTCGAGCAAAAACGTCAAGAAAAACGCTTGTCTTTTTTACATACATGTGTTTAGCTCATTTTGCCCAAGTTTGGTGTCTGTGGAATGAAGCAGCTATTGTCTGTGTTCTTTTAAAAAAGAGGTGTATTTTAAGTCGGTTCACATTTTCAATTCAAAATGGCCGCCTTCCCGTGTGTGATAGGGTGTGGTCCCCATTGGCTTTTTTGTTCATAAGCCCATGGTGGATGTGTGTACCAAGTTTCATTTGCCTACGACAAACTAAAATTTTCACTTCCCATTGACTTTTTCGACATATTTGGGACGTTGCTATGGCAACACATTTATAGATAGGGGGTGGTTGTCATTGGCTTTTATGCTGTCATGACATAAGAGATGTGTGTACCAAATTTTATGTCTCTATGACAAACTAAATTCTTAGGTCCCATTATAAGTTTGTAGGGGGCGCTGGAGAGCCATTTCTAAAGATAACCCTTTTATTTACAATATCTTTGTGTTCAGGTCATGAATGTGCACAAACGCCTTTTTGGGTCCAACTCGATCCGAGAAGGCGTTTGAGAGTTAAGAGACATTTTATTTTCACAAAAATGGCCACCTCGTTACAGCCTTGCCACACCCATACCCGATAAGATATCAACAACAAAGTCACAACTTTGGTTGGCACACGTGTCTAGATGATACTCACCAAATTTGGGGCCATTTAGATTAAAACACAATGATTTGCATCTTTCTGCGCAAGGGGTGCGAATTTAGTGGCCGCGCCTTTCACCCCACATGGCCGACTTCCTGTTGAGTTTAGGGTGTGGCTGTCATTGACTTTTCTGTTTGCCCTGAGATGTCCTATGGATGTACCAAGTTTCATTTTTCTACGTTGGAAAAAAATTACTTTCACTTTCCATAGGCCCAATGTATTTTGACTTTTCTAGGGTCGCCACTGAGTCATTTTTCGTATTTTTTTTTCGGGACTTCAAATACATAAATTTTTCGCCGGGCTTGAAGTCTGGGACCAATAAAAATGACTTTTAGTTGCACGTTTACTGGGTCAAATTGAGGATCATTTTGCAGAAAAATTATAATAAAAAAATATATACCAAATTAAAATAAAAAAAAATATAACTCGAGCAAAAAGTCTAGAAAAACACCTGTCTATTTTTACATGTGTTTAGCTCATTTTGCCCAAGTTTGGTGTCTGTGGAATGAAGCAGCTATTTTCTGTGTACTTTTAAAAAAGGTGTATTTTAAGTCGGTTCACATTTTCAATTCAAAATGGCCGCCTTCCCGTGTGTGATAGGGTGTGGTCCCCATTGGCTTTTTGTTCATAAGCCCATGGTGGATGTGTGTACCAAGTTTCATTTGCCTACAACAAACTAAAAATTTCACTTCCCATTGACTTTTTCACATTTTTGGGACGTTGCTATGGCAACACATTTACAGATAGGGGGTGGTTGTCATTGGCTTTTATGCTCGTCATGACATTAGAGATGTGTGTACCAAATTTTATGTCTCTATGACAAACTAAATTCTTGGGTCCCATTATAAGTTTGTAGGGGCGCTGGAGAGCCATTTCTAAAGATAACCCTTTTATTTACATATTTTTTGTTCAGGTCATGAATGTGCACAAACGCCTTTTTGGGTCCAACTCGATCCGAGAAGGCATTTGAGAGTTAAGAGACGTTTATTTTCACAAAAATGGCCACCTCGTTACAGGCTTGCCACACCCATACCCGATAAGATATCAACAACAAAGTTACAACTTAGGTTGGCACATGTGTCTAGATGATACTCACCAAATTTGGGGCCATTTAGATTAAAACACAATGATTTGCATCTTTCTGCGCAAGGGGTGCGATTTTAGTGGCCGCGCGTTTCACCCCACATGGCGGACTTCCTGTTAAGTTTAGGGTGTGACTGTCATTGACTTTTCTGTTTGCCCTGAGGTGTCCTATGGATGTACCAAGTTTCATTTTTCTACGTTGGAAAAAAGTTAATTTCACTTTCCATAGGCCCAATGTATTTTGATTTTGTAGGGGTCGCCACTGAGTCATTTCTCGTATTTTTTTCGCGACTTCAAAACATACCATTTTCGCCGAGCTTGAAGTCTGGGACCAATAAAAATGACTTTTCGTGCATGTTCACTGGGTCAAATTTAGGATCATTTGGTCACAATAAAAAAAAAAAAAAAAAAATCCGAGCAAAAACAATAGGCCCTCCCGGTCACCGGCTCGGGCCTAATAATATGGTCTGTGTTGAGGCATTCAGAGTAATCTAAAAGATCCAATATAATTCTAATATTAGAACTGATGTCTATCGAACATAAACCCAGTTTGTGTTTCACTAATTAACTAATTGAATCCCTTTTCATAGTAAAACTGAAACTTGCCCTGTCATAATGACACTATCAGTGAATAGGGGACCAATGGGAGGATTACATCCATGTTTATTTACAATCTATGGGAGAAACCAGTGACTGTAGAAGACGTCACCCATAACGTTACGAACCTCGAGATTGACGCTCTTTCAGGCGCCATTTTTTAGTCTCTTATGGAGGTCGCCATGTTGATTTTATGGAGCCAAAAGTCCCTAATTGGGCATATGGGCAAAGCTCTGACAGAGACCTGAGCTCCTTCACTGTCCCTGTGTTAGCGGCGCCCTCTGGTTGTTGCTCTAATTCAGGTACATTTCACTTTTACACCAATATCTACTTTTGTTTTTATATTCTCCTCCTTTACTTATCACCATGTTTGTCATCTGTATGTT
Source organism: Perccottus glenii (assembly GCA_024416835.2). Classification (NCBI taxonomy): domain Eukaryota; kingdom Metazoa; phylum Chordata; class Actinopteri; order Gobiiformes; family Odontobutidae; genus Perccottus; species Perccottus glenii. The sequence goes on along the minus strand of CM044555.2, from coordinate 30,895,473 downwards.
GTATAGATAGTTGATCATTTAGAATGATATTTTCTGTATGAAATCTATATTAGCATCTGTGGTTAATAATAGTTTTCTTCAACTTATTTTAATACATACATAAAATAGACACATTGCATACCTTTTTTAAGAAACTGGTTATTTAGAAATTGTAGTGCCGTATTTTTGAGATGGAGCACATATGTGTTTAACCAGTTTTGATTTTTGTTTTTCAGTTTCCTTACCCATACAGCTGCAGGTCAAAGACCTCAGGAGCACCCTCAAAGTTCAAGAAACCCTTCCATCTTTGCAGCTCTACTTTATTATTATAATTTAAAAAGAGACAAAACAATGTGTTTTATGATTTCTGATTCTTTTCCACAATAACATCTATTGCTTTTGGCATGCTAAAATAACACTATAATGATAAATAAATGATTTAAAGTTTTGTCTGTTTGCTTTCTTCTACTTTTATGTTATTTAAAAGTTTCTTTAAAAAGGAAGTTTAAAAAAAGTTATTAACTCTGTGCACTTAAATACAAAGTGTATAAATTATGTCAGATTTAAGAGCTTGATTAAGAGCTTGTTTATATATGCCTTCAAACCTAGAAACACATAAATAAATGGAGATTTGATTGAGTTTAAGTTTATTTAAAAGAAGCTGAAGTTGTAGAAGGACCAGGATGTGAAGTCAGATGAAGCTGAGGAAGACGAGGCTGGGCTATGTCAGCTGTGCAGGAGCAGAGAGGACCGACAGAGCAGCAGACCAATAACTGGACCAGACTAGACTGGACAGTATTGGACTGGGGAGGGCCGACAGAAGCAGCAGCAGACAGGTAACTGTAGAGCGGCTCTGCAAAGACAGAGAACAAAGTAAAAACCTATGTTAAAAACAAGTCTTGCTGTTGGGACCGGTCACCTCTGTTCATGAGATTTACTGTTAATCACAGAACATATTACAACATTAATCTTGGTCTTTTATTCACCAGCTCACTGTATGTTACTGTGTGTGTGTAAGGACTGTTTTTAGAAAATAGTGGACTTTGATTTGAACTGACATTTGCCTAAATATAATACTTTAGTAAATGTGAACTGTACTGTGTTAGAGGTAATGTCTGTCATGTTGAAAACCTGACAAACATTTACCTGTCTGCTGTTGTCATGATTTACAGATGACAAATGTACAAATATAAAACTAACACATACACTTTAGCTACAGTAATGTTTAAAGGATGTATGACTGCAGAGTAAGGAACGTGTTTTCTAGAGTAAAAAGTAAAAGGTTGGTGGGCATTGCAGCTGTAATGGTTTATTTAATTAACACCCACCTTTGTCTGAATATCCTCTTCAAAGTGTTCACAACACAACCAAGAGCTCTGTGGAGAGAGAACAATATCTATTTTCATAAAATAGGCATGTGTCAAATGTAGGTCCGGGACTCGATTAAAAAAAAATCAAATTAATTAGAGGCTTTGTAATTAATTAATCGAAATTAATCGCATTTTAATTGCATATAAATATTTGACCTGAGAACAGTGAGAAGTAATTTTTCACATGGATTTTTAGTATACCATTGAATAATGACTGAATACATAAGCTTAATTAACAAAATATTGTTTATTTATTTCAGTCCAGCAGACCAGTGCAATGTTTGCCATTAAGTGTAGCAGTGTAGTTACCCTGGTCCTGATCATCTGGTGGAGTGTGGGTTGGGTGTGGGTCCTTGTAACTTTAGTCGGGCTAACTCCTATGTGTTTTGCGTTGAGGTGATATTTGAGGCTCGATGTGCTGCGGTGATACGCAAATCCCTTGATGCATAGCGGGGCCAAGCAAAGCGGTCTCGTCAGCTTCTTCGTTCATGTTGACCATAATGTTGACTGTGGTTTGTTGTTGTCGAAAGTCAAGAACGCTAGTTGGTGCTCCAGTATAATCGGTCCGTCGAAACTCATTCATTGAAAAACGTTCCGCAGTGTAAAAATAAGTGTGGTTAAAATTATGTTATTTATTTTTTGCGTAATTAATTAAAGCGTTGAAGTCCCGTAATTAATTAATCTTAATTAACGCGTTAAAGTCCCGGCCCTAGTCAAATATATTTACCAAAATGGCACAACCCAGATCTTTGTAAAAGAGTACATTAAGCCCACTTCAAATTTTTGCATTTATTATTATGATTATATTATGGCCTTTACTAAGTTTGCAAACTACACAGTAATTATTCAGTCAGAGACATTTATCTTTATCTTACGTTAAAATTTGCTTCAGGTTTAAACATGTAAGTTAACTACAAAAACAGCTTATTACCAGCACAAATACCAAACAGTATAAGCGCAATATGCCTTCCTAATTGAAGATTAGATATGATTGTACCTTTATATTATTAACCAAGTTTGGTCCAGTTATTATATTAATCTATCGTTAAAACGGTGGAGCAGTTCAGGCCAACTGTATATTCTATATAACAGTATTTTAACACATGCAAAATGTACTCACCTAGAAACTGGAGTATGGTTCATTTAGTGCAGTTGGAAGATGAAAAAGTTACTTAAACCAGCTGAATTAAACTAAACACATTTAGTGTTAACTTTTAGCTAACAGCAAACGATCTCTATTCAATATGGAAGCCCGTTTCTATGGAAGCCCGTTTCCGCCACAGTTGAGAAAAAAAAAAGATTATTTAAGTCGAAATAATGACTTAGTAAGTCGAAATAATGACTTAGTATCTCGTAATAATGACTTAGTATCTCGAAATAATGACTTAGTAAGTCGAAATAATGACTTAGTAAGTCGAAATAATGACTTAGTATCTCGAAATAATGACTTAGTAAGTCGAAATAATGACTTAGTATCTCGAAAATAATGACTTAGTATGTCGAAATAATGACTTAGTAAGTCGAAATAATGACTTAGTAAGTCGAAATAATAACTTTGTATCTCAAAATAATGACTTAGTAAGTCGAAATAATGACTTAGTATCTCGAAATAATGACTTAGTAAGTCGAAATAATGACTTAGTAAGTCGAAATAATGACTTAGTATCTCGAAATAATGACTTAGTAAGTCGAAATAATGACTTAGTAAGTCGAAATAATGACTTAGTATCTCGAAATAATGACTTAGTAAGTCGAAATAATGACTTAGTAAGTCGAAATAATGACTTAGTAAGTCGAAATAATGACTTAGTAAGTCGAAATAATGACTTAGTATCTCGAAATAATGACTTAGTAAGTCGAAATAATGACTTAGTAAGTCGAAATAATGACTTAGTATCTCGAAATAATGACTTAGTAAGTCGAAATAATGACTTAGTAAGTCGAAATAATGACTTAGTAAGTCGAAATAATGACTTAGTATCTCGAAATAATGACTTAGTAAGTCGAAATAATGACTTAGTAAGTCGAAATAATGACTTAGTAAGTCGAAATAATGACTTAGTAAGTCGAAATAATGACTTTGTATCTCGAAATAATGACTTAGTAAGTCGAAATAATGACTTAGTAAGTCGAAATAATGACTTAGTATCTCGAAATAATGACTTAGTAAGTCGAAATAATGACTTAGTAAGTCGAAATAATGACTTAGTATCTCGAAATAACGAGAAAGTTTCTCGAAATAATGACTTAGTAAGTCGAAATAATGAGAAACTTATCACGCACTGTGCGCCACGTTATACCTGAGGCGCCTTGAACGGTGTTGCTGATCCTTACAGTGAGCCCCCGAGTGATCCATGGATTTTAAACAAATAGAACAGTATTTCAAACGAGGACTAACAAATCGTGAAATACTAACTCTATTGAAAGAGGTACATGGAGTCCAAATTAGCAGTCGCACCCTTGAGCGACTTTTGAGCAAACACCAGCTTTGGAGGAGGAAGAACAAGACTGATGAAGCTGATGTGGCAGCTTTCATTCAGCAACAACTACAAACATCAGGGCAGCTACATGGTTACAGGTGGATGCATCAGAAATGCTGGCTCAATGGAATTATCACTGACAGAGAGACAGTGCGGGTGATTTTACGGTTGCTACCCAGCCAGCAATGACATGTGGGGCCCAGATGGGTTAAGTACGGGTTCCATGGTTACCATGTGGGCATGGGCTTTGGCTGGGTGAAATCAGTGGGTCCCATGTAGGTTTTGTAGTATGAGTCCCACATAGGAAGCCCATATGAGCTGATTGCATGGGCCCCATAAGGGACAGGCATGGGCCAATTGGGCATGGGTTTGAACTGGGAACACATATATGGGTTCTGCAAAGCATATTTATGGGCCAAGTGGGCATGGGTTTGAACTGGGAATGCATATATGGGTCCTGCATAGAATTTTTATGAGCCAAGTGGGCATGGGTTTGAACTGGGAATGCATATATGGGTCCTGCATGGTTTATTTATGGGCCAAATGGGCATGGGTTTGATCTGGGAACACATATATGGGTCTTGCATGGCATTGTTATGGGCCAAGTGGGCATGGGTTTGAACTGGGAACACATATATAGGTCCTGTATGGTTTATTTATGGGCCAAGTGGGCATGGGTTTGATCTGGGAACACATTAATGGGTCCTGCATGGCATTGTTATGGGCCAAATGGGCATGTGTTTGATCTGGGAACACATATATGGGTCTTGCATGACATATTTATGGGCCGAGTGGGCATGGGTTTGAACTGGGAATGCATATATGGGTCCTGCATAGAATTTTTATGAGCCAAGTGGGCATGGGTTTGAACTGGGAACGCATATATGGGTCCTGCATGGTTTATTTATGGGCCAAGTGGGCATGGGTTTGATCTGGGAAATCATATATGGGTCCTGCATGGCATTGTTATGGGCCAAGTGGCCATGGGTTTGAACTGGGAACACATATATGGGTCCTGCATGGCATTGTTATGGGCCAAGTGGGCATGGGTTTGAACTGGGAACACATATATAGGTCCTGTATGGTTTATTTATGGGCCAAGTGGGCATGGGTTTGATCTGGGAAATCATATATGGGTCCTGCATGGCATTGTTATGGGCCAAGTGGCCATGGGTTTGAACTGGGAACACATATATTGGTCCTGCATGGCATTGTTATGGGCCAAGTGGCCATGGGTTTGAACTGGGAACACAAATATGGGTCCTGCATAGAATTTTGATGGGCCAAGCGGGCATGGGTTTGAACTGGGAACACATATATGGGTCCTGCATGACATATTTATGTGCCGAGTGGGCATGGGTTTGATCTGGGAACACATATATGGGTCTTGAATGGCACATTTATGGGCCGAGTGGGCATGGGTTTGAACTGGGAACACATATATGGGTCCTGCATAGAATTTTTAATGGGCCAAGTGCTCATGGGTTTGAACTGGGAACACATATATGGGTCCTGCATAGAATTTGTATGGGCCAAGTGGCCATGGGTTTGATCTGTGAACATATAAATGGGTCTTATGCGTGGCATATTTATGGGCCAAGTGGCCATGGGTTTGAACTGGGAAAACATATATGGGTCCTGCATGGCATATTTATGGGCCAAGTGGCCATGGGTTTGAACTGGGAAAACATATATGGGTCCTGCATGGCATATTTATGGGCCAAGTGGCCATGGGTTTGAACTGGGAACACATATATGGGTCCTGCATGATATGTGCTAAGTTGGGTTCAGTGGTGGAATGTAACGAAGTACAAATACTTTGTTACTTTACTTAAGTACATTTTTCACGTATCTGTACTTTACTTAAGTAGAATTAATAGTGCATACTTTTTACTTTACGTTACATTTTGCAGCAATTATTTTACTTTCTACTCTACTACATTTCTACGTTTGTTAGATTTTCTGATCAGTTTTCCCCCGGCCAAAACGTCTTCCTGATTGTCCGTCACACTCACCAGTGAAGTTTGGTTGCCATCGATCAGCTTTTCCCAACCGGGCTGCCGCGTGTCATCCTTTGGCTAGCGTTACATTATATAATGACGTTCTTCTTCTTCTTTAAACCGTGCAAGCGTGAAAAGACAAGAGTCTTTGAATGTCCCGTGAATGTCCGGCTGACACACACACACACACACACAGGACGCGCAAATCGACGCGCACCAGCAGCACGCAAGCAGTCTTAAATTAGTTAAATAAAGTCTTAAATGAACGTAAAGAGTTGTGAGAAAATGGGACACGATGAGATCCACACGTGCAGCAGTGACAGCAGAATTAAAGAACTGCATAAATTCATAAAATATGTTATTAAACAATTATTTAAAATAGACTGCCTTTATGTGGTTTCTACATTCATTTGGAGATTATCTGTGAAATAATTACATTATAAAATATATTAAAACAATATATCTTGTGGAATTATAACAAAATTATCCCAATATAAAAACACAAATACTCTGAGCAAACATTTAGGTGAGATTTGCAATGGTAATTGAGCAAAGTTTATGAATAAAAGCCTTAAATAAATATGTCATCATGTAAAATGATCTCTTCAGAAGAAATTCATGATTTGAAATGGATGGACAAAAAATATCTATTAAAAATATCTATATGGCCGCCTGTAGGCCTATATAAGGTGGTTCTTCCCAGTGCTATTGAAAATATTTTAAAGATGTTTTCTTCTCTGTTGGTTTTGCTGATGATATTTACAGTAACTCTGCAGATCACCCTGATAGATTATTGTAAGTCAGAATGTAAAATGGGCCACAGAGGGTAAGCACAATTACATTAACCCAAAACTAACTTAATTAAAATACCACAGCCCATACTGTTTTTTTTTATTAGAATAACGACATTAAGAAAATAAATTGTTATGCAAGTACTTTTACTTTTAATACTTAAAGTACATTTAAAATCAGGTACTTTTTACTTGTTGTCATTGTGGTACTTTTACTTTTACTATAGTAAATTTGTCTCTGGTTATTTGTACTTTTACTTAAGTACTGAGATTCAGTACTTCCTACTGTTTGGGTTTGAACTGGGAACACATGGGTCCTGCATGGCAGAGGTCATGGCATCAAAATAGGTCAAAGTTTACGCTGTGTTGAATTATGCTGATTAGTGGACTCTCAGAAAGGTTGCAGGCCTACCGTAACACTTCAAATAATAGCCAAGTCCCAGACGCCTGTCCCTTGGGGCGGAAACACATATTTAGACAAATAACTAGGAAACTTGATATTATCGGCCGATATTGGCTTTAAAATTCAATATCGGTAAATATCGGTATCGGTTTTTGAAATGGTTTAAAATGACTAAAGTATGTAATTTTATACCCTATTGGAAAGCTTCGTTTCCTCTCAGCGAATGCAGACAAAATTTGGGTGTTGCTGTTGGCCAGCCAGAATAAACACAGGGTTTGTAGAGTAAATAAATTCTTGAGCAGGGCAGATCTAAGCCCCAATGAGTGGAATGAGTTGAATTTTTGTTCTTGTGTGGCTATTTGTTTTCAGTTTCCCTCAGTCAAAGAAATGTTCAGTTGGCATCTTCTCTCGAAGGGATAGTAAGCACCGCACCCCAGTTAGCCTACCGGGTTAGTCCTTCAAAACATTCAAGTATCAAGGAGTCATGGAACAGTGGGCAGTAAGCCTATAAGCGATCATATGTTTGGTATCTGTATCGGCTAATATCGGTATCGGATATCAGTACAAAATCAATGTCAAGCATCCCTACAAATAACCCCATACGGTTATCCATATCCCATAGATGCCTGTCACAATGGTCTATTTGGTCAAATAAAACTCTGGGATCCTATTCGAAATTTTATGGTACTTCATTTTTGAAGATGAGGCCAAATAGCTCACAGACAGCTAGTCCCTTTATGGACATGAATATGATACATTTATTATTACCTCTTAGGAAACTTTAATTCAATATTTGTTAGAAAAGGACTTGCAGGAGGCCTCATCATCAATCTGTCACTTCTGTGTTGTTAGATGTCCTTGGACCAAGGAGTAATATGTGTTTCTATTAAGGTGTAGCTCATACACCAACAATGACTGGTTGGCTGTAAGGTAGCCTACATTAGATCTGTTTGAGAAAAAAATGAGGAAAAACACTTGTTTTGTATCTTATCAATTATTAATGATTAATAGATTGTTGGCGTTTTAACTTTTGGTAAAGGAAAACACACATCCAGCCCTAGTCTGGAGAAGTAACTTGGTGACATCAGTGGTTTTTATATAGGCTACACATAATTCCGTAATTTTATAGTAATATTATAGTAACTAATAATCTGAGTAGTATATATATATATTTTTTTTTTACAAATTGTACTTTTACTTAAGTATTTCTCTAACACCACTTTAATAGCAATGTAACAGTAGCCTACTTGTACTTGAGTACAGATTTTCAGTACTCTTTCCACCACTGCCTGTTATGCACACAACACCTAATTAGGCTCATTCATAATGAAGCCAGCGAAGCAGTTAACGTTTGTTAATTCTCTCACATATCCTTTAATTTACGAATTTTACTGTATTTAACTGTTATTTGGTCAGGCAGTTCTTAGGACATCTATAGGGGCCTGTACGCAAAGACCTTGTTTCGCGCTCAAAACGTTAACTGCTCATTCGGAAAGCACTGTGACTGCTGCCAGCTGTGACTTCGAGGAGAACTTCATAACAGACATTCAGAAATTGAGGTAAGTTGAAATATTATGTTGCCAGAAAAATAACACTGCAGATATTGTACAGTGGTCTGTATTTTTGGTTTGTGCTGTTTAATCTGATGTAGAATCTAACCAAAAGGAAAAACAGCGGAGAGCTTGGACAATAAAATATATCACGATAGACTTTTATTCAATAACGGTGATATGAGTTTTAAACACATTTCCGATATTTCGATATAGCAGCCAGCTACACATTAGTATATTACAGCGTTTCGTTGACTGGCGGAAATTAAGCATTGGACAATATTGGTATATCGGATATCAGTACAAAATCAATGTCAAGCATCCCTACAAATAACTGTGGTGTATGTCATACACATAATTCCGTAACAGTAACTAATAATCTGAGTAGTATATATATATTTTTTCCTGTCTCCAGTCTGTGGTGTATGTCATCAATCAGTGGACATACGCACAGACAGAAAACAGCAGTTGGCTGTGCCAGAGACAATTTGGCTGTGCTCAGCATAGACGGTATTATATACACAAGTTAACGCGCCAAATCACGGGCGGCGCCATATCTAAACGAATGCACTTCATTTTCACCGGAATGAATTCATGTCTGCAGTGGTACGTTTTTGGGGGTCAGATCCTCTTGTTTTCCTGTGTTTTCTTTTTCTTTCTTCTGACAAAATCTGGGGGTTGGCTATGTAATGGGGACAGAGAATATTTTATGATATTTACTGACTTAATATGGTGTTTTCTTCCTGTGACTTAATGTACTGTGCTCTATTACTGTATACTCTTAAGGTTGCCATGGTTGCAGACATAGGGGGTTCCTCACTAGAAGATGCCACCAGGAGGATGATGAAGTTCCTAATGGTGCCAGAACTGCAACGGCAGTACAACGTGACTGGACGGATGGGCAAGCTGTGCTTCAAAGATCTGCGCCTTTTTGAAGTTTTCTATTGTAAATTCAGTTTTTTAATTGCTCAGTGAAACTTGTCTTTGGCCTTTCTTTTATTTATCCAAAGTTAAACGATACAGTAGTTTGTGGGGACACAAAAGTGCTCGTGTAAGTTAGCCAGGGCTCGAGACTAATGGCGGAAAATGTGTTTAGGGACGAACAGAAATATTCTACAGGACGTCTGCAGGATGAAAGAAATGTTTGTATATGTGCTCATTATTTATTACTAGCCTATTTTAGGGTAACTTACTTAGGAAATACCTAAATTAATCCGACCAAGCGCTGACTACAGCGGAGGAGCGCGTCTTCTCATGCTGTTACTATAGTAACAATAGCCGGCAACTTACCCGGAGGCTTGTTTCGCGGTAATCTATAACATTAGGGTTGACATGCACTGCATGTCTCATAAAACGTTAAAAAAAACGTCTGGGAGAATGAGTAGAGTAGACATATAGATCTGAATAAGGACGCCGCAAAAAAAAAAGTGTGGTTTTCTGTGCGCACACACCCAACCCGAAGCGTGCAGCCATGCACATAGACACATAGGCCTAAACAGCACGCGAGTAGTGAATTGAGCTCTCTTTCGTGTCTGAATGGACAAATACACACAACAAATGTCGAAATGTCCGTTTTGGAGAGTATTCACATAAACTATGTTGGTTATGTCTTAAACAGTTTTGAGTGTATCGGATGTACATCAGTGCGACTGGATCCGCATGTCATTGGACATGATCTGATGTCTTAAAGTGACAGTGGGTAATAAACCTAATGCGGTCTGTGTCCTTAATATTGATCAAGCAACAAAAGAAATAGAGAAAAGCATTCACTGCTTGTTAATAGCTTTAATAAGGATTCATTATATTTAATTCATACAAATAAATATGTCTTCTGCTTGAAATAATACAGAGTGATAGTTATAAAGAATGCATATATCATTCATTGAAAAGAAGACTGTTCTACTTTAGGAATAGTGGTTTTATTTAATTTTAAGATATTTAAGTCACAGTAGTAATCTGTATCTGTATTGCATGTTCAAACTTAAAATCATTCTTATTAACCGGTTAATAGATGTTTTCTCCGTAAGTATGTGGGTTTGGAAATTCCCCCAAATTCTGTGTTCTAGAGAAGTCTATATTACACTTTTTAAAGCCCTTTCTCTTAATAACACATGAATATAGTTTTTAAACTGTTTACAGATAACTACTTTGAAGGAAATAAATGAGTAACTCCATGGTAAATGTCACCCTAGGGCAAACATTTTAGCTTACCACATGTGGAAATGTGTTTTACTTGACTGAATGATTTGAAGAGTTGCAAGTTGGAACAATTAAGAACATTGTTAAATTAACTTATGCTCCTTTGTTTTTAGGTGCACTGAAGAGTAATGCAATCACTCAAAACGTGAACCGCAAAGAAGTGGAAATGGCGCTGGGAAGTGGTTTACCGCGCACGTGACCGTGGAGGGGAGAGGGCTGCAAGAGCCCATAGAGAAAAAGGAGCGTCCACCACACAGACGCCATGAGTGTATTTTTTTGGAGAGGGTTTTTTTTTTCAGAGTATTTTTTTTTAAAGTATATTATTGATTTATTTACCGGTATGTTGTGACTTTTAAAGATTATGTTTGTTGTTCAATGTAACAATTTTGTATTAATGTATTTTTTGGAGAGATGTTTTTTTTTATATATATTTTTGATTTGTTTACATGTGACATTTAAATTATTTTTTAAAGATCATTTTTGTTGATCAATTTGACAATAAATTTCTTGCAGTTCTTATATTCATTCTTCGTTTTTAGTTTTTTTTAGATTGTTTCCTTAAACCATTTGGCATGGTTGGGTTTAGATAGGCCTTGCATTAATTGCCCAGTTAGGACCCACATAAGACTCATACAGAGCCCACTTTAAGCCCATAGGGGCATTCACGGTTGAATCCTGATGCAAGCCCACTTTAAACCCCTTTAGGCAGGTGGGGCCCAAATGGGTCTGACATGAATTACCCAGTTAAGACCCTTACAGGTCCCACTTAAAACCCACCTGGGCATCCATGGCTGGCCCCCGTGTGGATCCCGGGTGCAAGCAATATTTAAACGCCCTTTAGTTAATATCCCACATAACACATAGATCCCCTTTAAAGCCCATCTGGGCATCCACGGCTGGATCCTGGGTGCAAACCCACTTTAAATCCCTTTGGGCAGGTGGGGCCCCAATGGGTCTGGCATGACCACATAAGACTCATACAGAGCCCATTTAAAGCCCATCTGGGTAGCCATGGTTGGATCCCGGGTGCAAGCCCACTTTAGACCCATTTGGGCAGGTGGGGCCCAAATGGGTCTGACATGAATTGCCCAATTAAGACCCATGCAGTGCCCTTACAGGTCCCACTTTTAGTACGTCTGGGCTTCCACGGCTTGCCCCAATGTGGATCCCGGGTGCAAGCCCATAATGGGGCCCACATTTGCCGCCCATGAAGCCCTCATCTGGGCCCCACATGTCATTGCTGGCTGGGTAGACAGCGAGGGAGTTGACTTGAGGTCTAGGAATCGACTTTGCCGCCGAGTGTATTTCAGCCGCGGACCTAATTATGTTTGGCACATCGATGGATACGACAAATTAAAGCCATACGGAATTTGTATAAGTGGGTGCATAGGAAAATAATGTGGCTCGAAGCTTACAGAACAAACAATGATCCTCGGGTTATTGCGGGGTACTTAATGACAGCTGTCATAGAGGCGGAAGGCTGCCCTAAAATGGTGAGATTGGATCTCGGTACAGAGAACGTCAATGTTGCAGAAATGCAGACATTTCTACATCATAGAAGACATCTAGACTCTGCTTGCGTCACTTTTGGGCCAAGCACCAGCAATCAACAGATTGAGAGATGGTGGCGTACACTTAAGCAGCGTTCACACCAAACGCGAATTGCGCGAATAAATCGCGCTATTCGCGCGTGAGTTGGGCGGCAGAACATTTTGAGTTTACTCGCTTCATTCGCGCGTGAAATTCGCTTCATTCGCGTGTGAAATTCACTCAACAACAGACGCGAATTCGCGTCATGGGCTTCTGCCAGGCGGGTTGTCTTCCGGTATTGTTGAAGAATGGTTGAGATGGGTTTTTATCGAGAAAGTAGCAGTGCTCTATTTACTTTGGAGGACTGAAAAACGGCGTGAACCCGTTCGGCGCTGTGCGGGGGTCCATCGGATGCTTCAGAGGCGGACCCAGCTCCGTAAGTTTCACAAACTTCTCCAGGAGCTGCGCCTGGATGACGGCCGCTTTCAGCGGTACTTCCACTGACCCGGCCCCAGTTCGATGACCTGTTGTCCCGGGTCTGTGAGATTTCGCAGGACAGCAACTACTGGCGCTCTATTCAAGTCTGTCCATCTGTCTCCAGTCAATATTTAGTGTGATTATGAGTAATTAATATGTGGACAACTACAGTCTTCTGAACACAGTTATCAGCCCTACAGTCAATATAGTATTATGTCTATAAAATCGTATTTAGAATTGTATTTATAACAGTGTGTTGTATCTCTTATTTGTTTTATTTCTTTAATAAATGGAGCCAGCCTCCAAAAGAATCTCTGACTCATGGCTTGTTTCTCATTAATACACTGGTCAATCATAAATAACTGTTTTCTTACTGTACTATTGTAGATGTGTTTACAATAGAATATAATAAAAATGAACAAGTGTTTACCATAAGTAATCTAGTCTTAAATACTGAACATTATAAACTTTCTTCTATTTATTCTAAATAAATCAGTCTGAAATATTGAAATGTTTGTGACAAACACATCAAAACCTTTGGTCATTATATAAAACATTTATTTAAAAAAATGGAATTATGAAACTATACACAAAACTTAATGCACTATTTCTGAGCAGGAATAATAGAATCCTAAAGTGAAGGAGAGAACAGAGAGAGTCTGGTTTATTTCCTGCTGTGACAGCTGCATCATTTTAAAAACTATACACTGGGTTCCAAATGAAGCAGAACTGTGCTGCTTTCATAGATTAATGTATGTATTTGAAATTTGACAAATTCAGGGGTTAAAGTGGAAAAAAATCCTGAGCCTGAACTTTTTTTTTTTTTGGGGTTGAGAAACTGCACAGACGGACTTACTTCAAATATTGACAATAATAACAAAAAATACAGTAACAAGAGCTTAAAGTGCTTAAACTGGTAAACTGACACTGAGAACTAGCTTCTCAGACAAACATTTTTTGAACTGTAGTGCAATGCCATGAGTGTTCATGTAACTCGCATGTTGATTTGAAACCGACAGGCTAGTTAACGCTTTTTTGTCTTCTGCCAGTTTTCTACACAGGGTGACCAGTGGCTGCGAAATTCTGAATGACAAATCATGTTCTGCTATAAATGTGCACAAACGTATTTTTAAATCGCGACACGGTCAGTCATAGACAACGGTGTGTCAGCTGTAACAGTTGCTCCCGGCAACGTCGTGGTTAGTTTAAGTGCACGGGCAGTGGCTCTATGACCGGGGTCTAAATCATGACGAGCAAGCACTTTCTTACCGCTGCTGGCATACAGTAGCTTCCTCGAGCAAATCGTGCAGAAACAAGCCGGGGCTCTCTCAGTTTCTTGCACCAACTGCCAAAAGGCTCGCCATCTCTACTTTCTTCAATCCACGCCCAGCGCCATTTATTTTTGAGTCCTTTATCTACTGCTAGGACATCATCCCCAGGCTTCATAAACTTGCGCTCCATTTTTTTCTTCTCCGACAACGCTAACGTGACATTGACGTATGAGTGTCAATCATACTGTGTTACAAAGACCCGCCCTTCTCTGCTTCTGATAGGGTTGTAACGTTAGTTAAATCTGCGTTTCCCTTGTATGATTGGTAGGTAAAATAAATTGGCTCGAAAATATTAAACCGCATGTGCAGGCTCTCAAATATTATTTTCCCTCACGGCCACACGCCGGAGATCCGGCACGGTGCCGGAATACTTTAAGCCCTGCAAATTGTTTCGTCCAAGACAGTAACTTCTGCAGAGAAGGGACCAGACTCAAGAGAAGATCCTCTGAACCTGGAGCTACAGCATGTGTTCTGAGAGCTTCTGAACTGGGTCTTCTCTTTGGTTGCTCTGTATTAAATGACACATGAAAAAGGCAGAAAAACATTATCAACTCATAAACAAAGCACCAGGGTTGTGTTTGTATATGAATGTAAGAGGCTATGAGGGCTTACTGTAAATGATTGTATATGATATGTATTTATTGCCTGTACACACCTGTGGATACAGCAGCAGATGTGGATGGGGCAGGGGAAGCTGCAGTTTTTCGCAGGGGGGGGTGCCCAGGCTCATTGGCATCAAAAGTCAGCTCTGTCATGACAATATATATAATATACATATTATATTATTAAATTATAATACAAGTTAACATTTGAACATTACACCAGTCACAAACAACACACATCCTCTATAAACTCGGCGGTGGAAAACTAGTTATAAAGTACGGAAAATTAGCTCAGGCTTTAGCTAGCTAGTTGGCTCAATATATACGACTCTAAAGAATTAAAAGGCGTTTTTTTGCAACTTACCAGAGTTTCCGACCCCCTCACTCACTTTCCTTCGAGCAAGAACTTTTAAGATTCCTGGCTCTGAAAAATGACGAAGATGTTTCGTATTCCACAGGCTGCCCGATAACCGTCCTCCATTGTTGTTTTGGATTTCTGCCTCTACGGCCGCCTCCGTTCGTAGCACGTCACTACTAGAGCAAGCTCCTGATTGGTTAACGCGCGCGAATTTTCGCCAAAGTTCAGATTTTCAACTTGGCGAATAGCGTTGGGCGCGTTTAGCGCGTCAAACGCTCAATTCGCGCTATTCGCGCCGCCTCATTCGCGCGAATCGCGTCATTCGCGCCGCCTCATTCGCGCTAATCGCGTCGCAGGACTCCCACGCGCGTCTAATCGCGTCTTTGCATTGACTTAACATGTAAATCACTCGCGCAGCAATTAACGCGTTGGTGTAAACGCACCTCAGCCTGTAGTAGATAGATATTGTAATCTATATACTCAAGCAACTGTAAGCTGCAAACATGGCAAATTACATTATGGAAAAATAATACATTTTTGTAAGGGTGCTGGTGTCCTTACAGACTAAAGATTATAATCCCAAAATGTAAATAACCTTTTATTTATTTTATTTTCAGGAGGAACTGGATCATGTGACATCATCATGGAATAATCACAGAATACGACCAGTACATAACTCTCGATCTCCAAATGGTCGCCCAGCCATTATCCATGCGGTACCTCAGTTATATGGCGCAAGAGATTACTTACACCTTGTAAACCCACAAGAAGTTGAAGTGTGTCTTGAAGAATGTGTATTTAAAGACTACCCATGTGACAACGATGTGTTTGATGTCTGTGTTCACCTCATTACAGAACACAATTTGGATATGTCAAAAGATGTCTATTCAACTGTGGATATTTATATCAAACTCAGGGAGTTGATAAATAATGAACTAAGTGACACAGACTAAAATTATTTGTGAAGTGTTTTTTTGGACTGGAAGCATAGCTAAAAACAAATGTTATTCTCTGCTTAGTAATATTAAATAAAAAAATTCTGTTGAGCAGTAATACTTTGACATGATCACAATGCATCTCTTTTTGACATATACTATATTTCACTTTATTAGTGTCAACTTTTAAACATTTAATTGAAGACACTGAAACACCATGAAACATTTAATTGAAATGAAAAGACAGGCCTATCAATGTTCAAAATAAAAAATAAAAATAAAATAAGAAAGCAAGCATGGATTTTATACTGCAAAATAAGCAGGCATTTTTTTAAACAAAATAAAATTGTGTAAAGTATATGGTTATGGACATTGTTAATGTAACAGGACTAGGTATACTGTTGTTGAAAAACAGCACAACATTTTTTGGCTTGCAATAACATTAACAAATAACATACTAAAAGAAAACCAATGTTCACTGTAATCACAAACCAGTTTACAACAATAACTGCATAAAGAGATCAACACTAAAATAGGCTTGGATGTAGTGCTACTGGGTCAAAGCAAAAAACATCCATAAATTTGCACTGAAGTTGTGCAATATTTGTATATCAGTCGTGAGCAGCAACTGCAAATAGTCTTACAACTGACAATAACATTGTATAACATTAACACTATAATAGTGATAAATGTGTTTTTTTTTACTTTTCAAATTGACAGTCCAGCTGTACATTTACACAATTCAGAACGAGGGAACAAAAGCTTAAAACAAACAATACACAAGTTGAGGTAAATTATGCGGTGGTGTGTAATGTAAATGCCCACAGACTACACTATTACACAGAGGGAGTTCTCTTCTCGAACTTCAATAATTAGATTATGTCCATCACCCACACATTGGATTCAAAGACTTTGTTAATTTCAGATCTAAAATCAGGATAACTGTCATAAAACACTGACAGCTCCAAGACACAACCACAAGTGTGTGCAACTGGCCGTCGCTGGAAGTCTTGAATCTGTGTGGAAGTTAATGACAATAGTTTTTCCCAAAAAAAGATCAGAACCCGTGCAGAATCTAAGAAACCGAGACAGACCTTGTGTGCCAGATTCCCGAAGGTAAGAATTTAAATACCTTTGAATCTCCCTCTGCTGGGTAGTCAAATTCTCTGGGAAAGAAAGAGTACTCAGAACCTTTCTCACAGTGGGCTGCAAGTTTTCATACACAGAGGAAATTTCATCAAGATGACTGATAGCAGTGGAAAGCGTGTTTGCCCACTGCTCAATGACATAGGCAGGCTCTTGAATCATTTTTTGTGGGCAAGTTCTTGTAAGATTTCCTCTGCATTGTTCTCGGTTGGTGTTTTACGACAGCTATGACAATCCAAAACTTCAAATAGTTCTTCTTTGTCCACAGTGTTGAAGTCTGACTGCCATGCTTCAAAGACTGCTCGTTCTGATTTTGGAACAAATTTCAGGAAATTCTCAATGACATTGCTTTTCGCACTTCCAAAAGCAGCCTGCTCCAGGATTACTGGAGCTATTTTCACCGGAAGGTACCGTACTTTGTCTTTTGCCATCCAAAGGCAATTATACGGCCTACACTTTCCCAGTGTATCTGCCCAAAATCATGCCTAAGGAAAGGCACCTTGAAAGAGCTGCCCATAGTGCACTGTTCATAAAACTCACTCCAGAACTCAGAAAGACGTCATCGTGGCCTCTCTCAAATGTTCCATCTGGAGCAATAAGTTGAATTTTAACTTCACATCCTAACACACTTTCATCCAGAAAATGAGCAATGAGTTCTGGGAGGACATGACCACGGTGGACAACTAAGATCCTCTGTATTTGTTCACTATGTGCAAAGTTGTTCAGAGGTGAAAGAGGTAATGTATCATCCAAACTTTGATCCTCCACATAAAAAATTTCTTCAGTGACAAATGTGACTGTGTTGCTGTCATCCAAAGCGTTCTCATTGGTCTTCTCTGGTTCCATGTTGTTCCTGTTCCCAATATAAATAACATCTGTGTCATCTGTATTTCCCGATCTGTCAGCTGGCATTGTTGTTGGGGAACTGTTCAGTTGTGGAGTGGGAGGCACGTCGATTTCCTGTTGAATATGCACACCCGAGTTACTTTTCTTCTTTGTTGTGAGGTAGAACCGTAAAAGTGACAACCTGGTGTCTGCATACAGTTGTCCAACTGTAATGTCCTCATCTATTGACATTTCTCTGTAATCCTTTAAATCTACCTCAAACTCAGTGATGTCTCCCTCAGGGCTTTTTCCATCTGCAAAAAACAACTTGACAGCTTGCAGAATCAAATCAGATTTCTTGGATTCTTTGGATGCATCTACTCTTCGTGTGCCACCACCCCTTCTTGTTCTCACTTGTTTGAAGATTTTATTTTCTGCATCATAATGCATCCATCCTAATTCTACCTTTCTTATAGCCTTCTGAGCATTCTTTGTTGCGTGTTGTTGACTTGTGACAGAATCATCACACTTAGGTTTTTTGGATATTTTAGATTTCAATCATTCAAAAAGTTTTGATTTCCTGTTATTGGGTTCATACTTGTTGCTGGCTTTCTGTCTGCAAAATCCCAAAATGGCCAAACGATCACCATATGACGGAAAGTATGTCTTTAGCTGTTCATCGGTCATTAGTTCGATGACACTCGCATCAATCTTGAAAAAAAGAAAAGAAAAAGCAGGTAAAATATTTGACATTTTAACATACAATTTTCACTGATTCAAAACACAAAATTCAACTTTCACACACACAGGTTTTTTAATTCCATAAATATTAGAGTGTGTATATATGTGTGACATTATCATCACAGTTATCATCAACTTCAATCTAGTAAAGTTAATTCACATGTATAATGCTATATTTTATGTTATATTACCTTGTCAGTAAATAACAAAAAAATAATAATAATTAAAGCATAGCGCGATAAAGGCCCTCGCCTCCTTGAGACCTGGGGGACACATATATTCGGAGGATTGCATGTCGTGCTTTAAAGCAAATTTGGAGCTGTTTAGATGAAAACCCTTTAGCACAAAGTGTACGATTTAGGTGGCCATGTATTCCAACCAACATTTTCTGTTGAGAAGGATCCTGGCAATTGGGAAATGGCATTTATTTCCCAATAGTTGCCTCTTCACAGACTCATTACGACCACAGCCACAAATGTATCAAAAAACAAATTGATAACTTTTTTTTGCACACGTGTCTAGATGATACTCACCAAATTTGGAGCTGTTTAGATGAAAAGCCTTTAGACACAAGGGGTGCAATTTAGGTGGTCACGCATACACCCAACATAGTAGATTTCCTGTTGAGTTTACGATATGGCTGTAATACATTTTTCTGTTTTCTGAGGTGTCCTATGGATGTACCAAGTTTCATTTTTCTACGTTGGAAAAAAGTTACTTTCACTTTCCATAGGCCCAATGTATTTTGACTTTTGTAGGGGTCGCCACTGAGTCATTTTTCATATTTTTTTTTCGGCGACTTCAAATACATAAATTTTTCGCCGAGCTTGAAGTCTGGGACCAATAAAAATGACTTTTAGTTGCATGTTTACTGGGTCAAATTTAGGATCATTTTGCAGAAAAAATATGATAAAAAATATATACCGAATTATAATAAAAAAAAATATAACTCGAGCAAAAAAGTCTAGAAAAACGCTTGTCTATTTTACATACATGTGTTTAGCTCCTTTTGCCCAAGTTTGGTGTCTGTGGAATGAAGCAGCTATTGTCTGTGTACTTTTAAAAAAGAGGTGTATTTTAAGTCGGTTCACATTTTCAATTCAAAATGGCCGCCTTCCCGTGTGTGATAGGGTGTGGTCCCCATTGGCTTTTTTGTTCATAAGCCCATACTGGATGTGTGTACCAAGTTTTATTTGCCTACAACAAACTAAAAATTTCACTTCCCATTGACTTTTCCATTTTTGGGACGTTGCTATGGCAACATATTTATAGATAGGGGGTGGTTGTCATTGGCTTTTATGCTCGTCATGACATAAGAGATGTGTGTACCAAATTTTATGTCTCTATGACAAACTAAATTCTTGGGTCCCATTATAAGTTTGTAGGGGGCGCTGGAGAGCCATTTCTAAAGATAACCCTTTTATTTACATATCTTTGTGTTCAGGTCATGAATGTGCACAAACGCCTTTTTGGGTCCAACTCGATCCGAGAAGGCGTTTGAGAGTAAGACATTTTATTTTCACAAAAATGGCCACCTCTTTACAGGCTTGCCACACCCATACCCGATAAGATATCAACAACAAAGTCACAACTTTGGTTGGCACACGTGTCTAGATGATACTCACCAAATTTGGGGCCATTTCGATTAAAACACAAGGATTTGCATCTTTTTGCGCAAGGGGTGCGATTTTAGTGGCCGTGCGTTTCACCCCACATGGCGGACTTCCTGTTGAATTTAGGGTGTGGCTGTCATTGACTTTTCAGTTTGCCCTGAGGTGTTCTATGGATGTACCAAGTTTCATTTTTCTACGTTGGAAAAAAGTTACTTTCACTTTCCATAGGCCCAATGTATTTTGACTTTTGTAGGGGTCGCCACTGAGTCATTTTTCGTATTTTTTTTTCGGGGACTTCAAATACATAAATTTTTCGCTGGGCTTGAAGGCTGGGACCAATAAAAATGACTTTTCGTTCATGTTCACTGGGTCAAATTTAGGATCATATGAGGAGAAGAAGAAAAATAAAAAAAAATATACCGAATTATAATAAAAAAAAATATAACTCGAGCAAAAAAGTCTAGAAAAACGCTTGTCTATTTTACATACATGTGTTTAGCTCATTTTGCCCAAGTTTGGTGTCTGTGGAATGAAGCAGCTATTGTCTGTGTACTTTTAAAAAAGAGGTGTATTTTAAGTCAGTTCACATTTTCAATTCAAAATGGCCGCCTTCCCGTGTGTGATAGGGTGTGGTCCCCATTTGCTTTTTTGTTCATAAGCCCATGCTGGATGTGTGTACCAAGTTTCATTTGCCTACGACAAACTAAAATTTTCACTTCCCATTGACTTTTTCCAAATATTTGGGACGTTGCTATGGCAACACATTTATAGATAGGGGGTGGTTGTCATTGGCTTTTATGCTCGTCATGACATAAGAGATGTGTGTACCAAATTTCATGTCTCTATGACAAACTAAATTCTTGGGTCCTATTATAAGTTTGTAGGGGGCGCTGGAGAGCCATTTCTAAAGATAACCCTTTTATTTACATATTTTTGTGTTCAGGTCATGAATGTGCACAAACGCCTTTTGGGTCCAACTCGATCCGAGAAGGCGTTTGAGAGTTAAGAGCGTTTTATTTTCACAAAAATGGCCACCTCGTTACAGGCTTGCCACACCCATACCCGATAAGATATCAACAACAAAGTCACAAATTTGGTTGGCACATGTGTCTAGATGATACTCACCAAATTTGGGGCCATTTCGATTAAAACACAATGATTTGCATCTTTCTGCGGAAGGGGTGCGATTTTAGTGGCCGCGCGTTTCACCCCACATGGCGGACTTCCTGTTGAGTTTAGGGTGTGACTGTCATTGACTTTTCTGTTTGCCCTGAGGTGTCCTATGGATGTACCAAGTTTCATTTTTCTACGTTGGAAAAAAGTTACTTTCACTTTCCATAGGCCCAATGTATTTTGATTTTGTAGAATCGCCACGAGTCATTTCTCGTATTTTTTTTTCAGCGACTTCAAAAACATACCATTTTCGCCGAGCTTAAAGTCTGGGACCAATAAAAATGACTTTTTGTGCATGTTCACTGGGTCAATTTTAGGATCATTTGGTCACAATAAAAAAAAAAAAATAAATAAATAAATAAAAAAATCCGAGCAAAAACAATAGGCCCTCCCGGTCACCGGCTCGGGCCTAATTAAAGCCGCAAGCGGCGATAAAGGCCCTCGCCTCCTTGAGACCAGCGAGGACACATGCACTCGGAGGAGTGCATTTCATGGTTTAAAGCGTAAACTTCACGGTAAAAGGATTCTGAGGAGTTTTCTAAGACTCTAGCCGTGGCTCTGGAGGGGCCTCCTCTAAAGGAAGGATCCTGGCAATTGGGAAATGGCATTTATTTCCCAAAGGTTGCCTCTTCACAGACTCATTACGACCACAGCCACAAATGTATCAAAAAACAAATTGATAACTTTTTTGGCACACGTGTCTAGATGATACTCACCAAATTTGGAGCTGTTTAGATGAAAAGCCTTTAGACACAAGGGGTGCAATTTAGGTGGTCACGCATTCCACCCAACATAGTAGATTTTCTGTTGAGTTTACGGTATGGCTGTAATAAACTTTTCTGTTTGCCCTGAGGTGTCCTATGGATGTACCAAGTTTAATTTTTCTACATTGGAATAAAGTTACTTTCACTTTCCATAGGCCCGATGTATTTTGACTTTTCTAGGGGTCGCCACTGAGTCATTTTTCGTATTTTTTTTTCGTGGACTTCAAATACATAAATTTTTCGCTGGGCTTGAAGTCTGGGACCAATAAAAATGACTTTTAGTTGTACGTTTACTGGGTCAAATTTAGGATCATTTTGCAGAAAAAATATGATAAAAAAATATATACCGAATTATAATAAAAAAATATATAACTCGAGCAAAAAAGTCTAGAAAAACGCTTGTCTATTTTACATACATGTGTTTAGCTCATTTTGCCCAAGTTTGGTGTCTGTGGAATGAAGCAGCTATTCTCTGTGTTCTTTTAAAAAAGAGGTGTATTTTACGTCGGTTCACATTTTCAATTCAAAATGGCTGCCTTCCCGTGTGTGATAGGGTGTGGTCCCCATTGGCTTTTTTGTTCATGAGCCCATGGTGGATGTGTGTACCAAGTTTCATTTGCCTACAACAAACTAAAAATTTCACTTCCCATTGACTTTTTCCACATATTTGCGACGTTGCTATGGCAACACATTTATAGATAGGGGGTGGTTGTCATTGGCTTTTATGCTCGTCATGACATAAGAGATGTGTGTACCAAATTTCATGTCTCTATGACAAACTAAATTCTTGGGTCCTATTTGTAGGGGGCGCTGGAGAGCCATTTCTAAAGATAACCCTTTTTTTTATATATCTTTGTGTTCAGATCATGAATGTGCACAAACGCCTTTTTGGGTCCAACTCGATCCGAGAAGGCGTTTGAGGAGTTAAGACATTTTATTTTCACAAAAACGGCCATGTCGTTACAGGCTTGCCACACCCATACCCGATAAGATATCAACAACAAAGTCACAACTTTGGTTGGCACATGTGTCTAGATGATACTCACCAAATTTGGGGCCATTTAGATTAAAACACAATGATTTGTATCTTTCTGCGCAAGTGCGATTTTAGTGGCAGCGCGTTTCACCCCACATGGCGGACTTCCTGTTAAGTTTAGGGTGTGACTGTCATTGACTTTTCTGTTTGCCCTGAGGTGTCCTATGGATATACCAAGTTTCATTTTTCTACGTTGGAAAAAAGTTAATTTCACTTTCCATAGGCCCAATGTATTTTGATTTTGTAGGGGTCGCCACTGAGTCATTTTTCGTATTTTTTTCGTGACTTCAAATACATAAATTTTTCACGAGCTTGAAGTCTGGGACCAATAAAATGACTTTTCGTGCATGTTCACTGGGTCAAATTTAGGATCATATGGGGAGAAGAAGAAAGAAAAAAAAAAAAAAAAAAAAAAAAAATCCGAGCAAAAACAATAGGCCCTCCCAGTCATCACCGGCTCGGGCCTAATTAAAGCCGCAAGCGGCGATAAAGGCCCTCGCCTCCATTGAGACCGCGGGGACACATGCACTCGGAGGATCGCATGTCGTGCTTTAAAGCGTAAACTTCACGGTAATGTCAAATAACCGGGCCTGTGCTACTGCTGGGGCCTGCTACACCACCTTGTAATTTAGAGTTAAAGGTCTCCACAATCCCTGGTTTTCCTGGGAGCTGTCTGAACCTTTGAAAATAATAGATTAAGCTTGGGCTAAGGCGAGAAAAACAAAGTACTGGCTGGAGATTTGAGATGACTCAGGAATCGCTGCACCCCCCTGTTTAAAAAGGCAAAATGTAAATATAACTTGTCTAAAAGTACAAAGTTACAAGTTCCAAAGGATTCTGAGGAGTTTTCTAAGACTCTAGTCTTGGCTCTGGAGGGGCCTCCTCCAGAGGTAAGGATCCTGGCAATTGGGAAATGGCATTTATTTCCCAAAGAAATGGCTGCCTCTTCACAGACTCATTACGACCACAGCCACAAATGTATCAAAAAACAAATTGATAACTTTTTTGGCACACGTGTCTAGATGATACTCACCAAATTTGGGTCCATTTAGATTAAAACACAATGATTTGCATCTTTTTGCGCAAGGGGTGTGATTTTAGTGGCCATGCGTTTCACCCCACATGGTGGACTTCCTGTTGAGTTTAGAGTGTGGCTGTCATTGACTTTTCTGTTTGCCCTGAGGTGTCCTATGGATGTACCAAGTTTCATTTTTCTACATTGGAATAAAGTTACTTTCACTTTCCATAGGCCCGATGTATTTTGACTTTTCTAGGGGTCGCCACTGAGTCATTTTTCGTATTTTTTTCGGGGACTTCAAATACATAAATTTTTCGCTGGGCTTGAAATCTGGGACCAATAAAAATGACTTTTAGTTGTACGTTTACTGGGTTAAATTGAGGATCATTTTGCAGAAAAATATGATAAAAAATATATACCAATTATAATAAAAAAATATAACTCGAACAAAAAAGTCTAGAAAAACGCTTGTCTATTTTACATACATGTGTTTAGCTCATTTTGCCCAAGTTTGGTGTCTGTGGAATGAAGCAGCTATTGTCTGTGTACTTTTAAAAGAGGTGTATTTTAAGTCGGTTCACATTTTCAATTCAAAATGGCCGCCTTCCGTGTGTGATAGGGTGTGGTCCCCATTGGCTTTTTGTTCATAAGCCCATGGTGGATGTGTACCAAGTTTCATTTGCCTACAACAAACTAAAAATTTCACTTCCCATTGACTTTTTCACATTTTTGGGACGTTGCTATGGCAACACATTTATAGATAGGGGTGGTTGTCATTGGCTTTTATGCTCGTCATGACATAAGAGATGTGTGTACCAAATTTTATGTCTCTATGACAAACTAAATTCTTGGTCCCATTATAAGTTTGTAGGGGCGCTGGAGAGCCATTTCTAAAGATAATCCTTTTATTTACATATTTTTGTGTTCAGGTCATGAATGTGCACAAACGCCTTTTTGGGTCCAACTCGATCCGAGAACGTGTTTGAGAGTTAAGAGACGTTTTATTTTCACAAAAATGGCCACCTCGTTACAGGCTTGCCACACCCATACCCGATAAGATATCATAAACAAAGTCACAACTTTGGTTGGCACATGTGTCTAGATGATACTTACCAAATTTGGGGCCAATTAGATTAAAACACAATGATTTGCATCTTTCTGCGCAAGGTGTGCGATTTTAGTGGCCGCGCATTTCACCCCACATGGCGGACTTCCTGTTGAGTTTAGGGTGTGGCTGTCATTGACTTTTCAGTTTGCCCTGAGGTGTCCTATGGATGTACCAAGTTTCATTTTTCTACGTCGCAAAAAAGTTACTTTCACTTTCCATAGGCCCAATGTATTTAGACTTTTCTAGGGGTCGCCACTGAGTCATTTTTTGTAATTTTTTTTCGGGGACTTCAATTACATACACTTTTCGCCGAGCTTGAAGTCTGGGACCAATAAAAATGACTTTTCGTGCATGTTCACTGGGTCAAATTTAGGATCATTTTGCAGAAAAAGAAAGAGAAAAAAATAAAAAAATAAAAAAATTCCGAGCAAAAACAATAGGCCCTCCCGGTCATCACCGGCTCGGGCCTAATTAACGCTGCTGTGAGGATGTTTCTAATACAACGGCTAAGGGAGTGATGGCAATTCATTCTCTCTTCTGAGTGCTTTCGTAATTTTTTCTCTCTTTTGGAAAGTCATGGAAACTCTATCAGTACTATAGAAGTTTACCAAACTATGACAACATCTGCTTCTGAGAACCCAGAAAATGTGAAGACAGTCCATTGTGAAGGATCTAAGGATTTATAATAATAAGCTGAGTGCATGTGCTGCTTCAAGACAGCAAACACACTTCTTTTGTTGTACTGTACTTCATTTAGGCTTTTTTATATATTTTATCCTTATCTTTATCTCTCTCAATATGCACCCAATTGTTTTATTTTTCTATTACTGTTTAATCTTGTGTGCCAATTTGTCTTCACCAGAACTTTAGAGATAAGTGAATGTCTCCATCTCAAATTTTTTATCGTCAAAGGATGAGGTTGCGAAGCAGTAATTATTTGCCACTCTTGCTTTGGTATAATAAAACTATTTGAATTTGTGCTGATTTAGATTAATTCTCATTGAGAAAAATATCTAAGGTTGAGCAGTCTATTGAATATTGTGATCACTTTGTGTCCTGTCTCTTGTTTGTCCACTGCCTCTGTCTACCTCTTGGGCCGATAGAAGAATTAACAAAGAAACTGACTATAGTTAATATTAGAATCCTCTTTGTGAAAGTTTTTTTAGTGACTGAGGCTAGATGAGAAATCTGGGGCAGACAAGATGATCCATTCAAACAGAAATGTTAAATGTAACTAAAGAAAAGTACACATTTCCTTTATGTATAATCCTAAACCCCTACCCTGCACTCCTGCATCTGAGCCACATTCTCCTGTTGTCTCACCTTTTCTTGTTGCAGTGTCTCAATGGTTTCCTCTGGAACATTCCTTTGTTGCAAAAACTCAGTTAGATCATCCATCCTGTAGACATACATATGCCAGTTTGTATCATCTCCGAGCCATCACACAAATGACAAGTGATTACAGATTTTGGATTTAAAGAACATAAACACACATAATGAGTATATGAAAACCATACTACAGTAAACGCATGGTATTTTTTATATAGCTGATGATGTGTAGATTTAAGTCTTAATTTATATTTGCATATAATAGGTTGTTTTTCCCTGTTTTCTCTGAAAATGTTGTTTAGACTAGGGCTGTTTGATTCGTTTTTGAACTGGTTTTGAACTTGTTTCAGCACTGCCTCACTTTGGCACCCTAGTTAGGGCAGTGTTTAAAGTGTTTGGTTTTGTTCTATATGCTGTTGATCGCGCTCAACACTCCAGCTCTGCAGGTGAAACGTGCATAATTAGCTCACGCTGCACGGTTCAAACATGACACAATTTCGTCTCTTTTCACTTAATGTTCTATGTTTAACAAACGTGACATAATCATAGAGAATTGGACAACTTAGTAATCGATCATTTATCCAACAACGGAAACGACAACTAGGCGAACACAACCTGGCCCTCTTGTGTTCACCCAACCGTAATCGCTAAATCATGCAAAGGTTTATGATATGCTATGTTTTAACTTACAATTACTTTAAAACGTATTCAGCTGTTGTTATAAAGACATACTTTCGTTCAAAACTGATCTTCGTGGTATGGACGTCTCTCTTCAGTCACTTGCTGCCTGCCTGTGCACATTGCGCATGCGTGGATTAAGTCATTATTTCGAGAAAGTTTCTCGTTATTTTGACTTACTAAGTCATTATTTCGAGATACTAAGTCATTATTTCGACTTAAATAATCTTTTTTTTTTCTCAACTGTGGCGGAAACGGGCTTCCATACACTATTCATGAACAGCAGCAACATAAAAACTAATTAACTAAAAACGAAAACCTTCTGGCTAAAAAGTTTTGGAAAACATAGACTAACTATAAACAATCTCTGGGTGTGGCAAAAAGCGTAACTTTCACTGATTTAAATTAGTTAGGTCTCCGCCAGCCTCTCTTCTGTCCATAAATATCCAGCTGCTTCTTCTCCAGAGAGAGCAGGGTAAACCAGCCACGCCCCCGCGAGGCAGCTGATTATTATTTATTTTAATATTAGAGTTAATAAAGAGTTATTCATCTTAATATCCTGAGTTATGTGTAAACTATTGTTTTTGCTATGCAGTAAAAGTCGAAAAGCACGGATGTAACCTCCATTTTATTGACCTGTCGTAATGACAATATTAGTCAATAGGGGACCCATAGACATATATAAAGGCTAGATGGCTTACCGGCGCTGAGAGCCAATGGGACCCGACGACGTCACACGGCGGCCATCTTAGGACAGGACCGCTCGTCCAGTTATAACATTAAAGTCTATTGTGCATGTAGTGCTGAAATAACTATATTTTGCTCAATTTTCAACTGATTTTCAAACGGCTTGGTGTGTCATAAACGTCAGGGATGCGGCTATTTAACTGCATACTTGTGAAAAATTATAGCCACGGAGTTTATTAAGAAAATAGTATATTAAGCAGACTAGACAGGTAAAGTACTAGGTATACCCATACACACACACACACACAGTAATGATGTCAATATTTATAAGGTACATGAAACATGAAATAGTGCAATTTAGTTTATTACTAATATTAACATTATTAAATACATGTGTAAATTTATGTATAATATAAATCTGTCTCAAGTTGCCATTCTGTAAAATAAAGAGAAAAGAGATGGGTCTTTGTTTTTTGTTTTTTTTACTTAGGTCCAAAGGCACACAATTAGAAAAAACTTACAAAAAAAAATATACAAAAAAAAAACCAAAACATTAAGACACAATTGGACACAAAACTCTTTCCATCAATACAATATAATCAATACAGCTCCCTCCCTCTCCTCCTCTCTCTTAAATGGTCTGAACTTCCTCCAGAAGAGCCTTCATGTTCTTCTTGGCCCTCCTTACCCTTGCCAAGGCATTGCTCTTTTCCCGCCACATTTTACGCACTGTGGCCATGGCTGCATCAAGTTTGGCCTTAAGAGCCTTTGGAGAGGAAGGCATTGCATATTGGTGGTCAGGGGCATAGACATATCTATGGTCAGGGGCCTTCCTCTTCCGACTCCTTTGCCTCTCTCTAGTGGATGGCTGTGGCTTTGAAAAAAAAAATAAAAAAATTATATATATATATATATATATATATATATATATATATATATATATATATATATATATATATATATATATATATATATATATATATATATATATATATATATATATATATATATATATATATATATATATATATATATATATATATATACAAATATACTCATGTGTACAAATACTCACAACATCAGGTGGAGGTTGATCCTGCTCGGGGTACATGGGCTGGTTTTCTCCTGCTTTTCTTGAAGCGTTTGTGCTTCTTGGTGCTACCGGCTGAAAAAAATAGTTAAATATTCAATTGATCTGTAATACACTTTATGTATTGCTAAACTTGCAGAAAGTGTAACATTAAATCACATTTAAATATCGATGCATCCATCTTTAACACCTTGTAATCTAGTTGGCCAATTATACACGTACCCTCTGAAGATGAGCAGGGAAGTTGAAGACAGTTGGAACAGCTCCAGCTTTGATTCTGATAGTCTGCCCTGTCCTGTCGAAATCTTCATTTCTGAAGTGTTCACTGCAGAGCACTGTTCTGTCATTAGCCACAAAACCTTCCCTTCTCAGGGCACGCTCCCACTGTCTCCGGCGCTCGCTACATTTAGGAAACCTTACAAATGGGAGAAATAGTAGTCAGATATAAATGATTGTTAACCTTGCACCTTTATTTCCTTCAACATTGAGGGTATGGACTAAAATACAGTATAAAATATATTATCATTTTGATTCTATGTACTGCATGTATGCAAATATATGTAGCCAATCTTGTAATGTTGTCTCAGTTACACTATTCCTAGCAGAACTTGTATTACTAAGTATCCTAATAATACTCATTATATTTTCTTTTCTTACTTGTGAAAGGTGATCCCACGCGTTCTGGTTTGGAGGCTCCGTGCGTTGGTGCAGCCGTAGGCAGCACAAAAATCAGGCATTTTCCACAAGCGTAATCAGAAGTTCTGTAAACAAAAAACCAACAAAGTAATCCAAATGTAAAGATGTTTTTAAGAAACCAAACCACTTGGAAATCATGTGTAACGTTAACTCAAAGCTATGTTGAAACGAAAGACTAACCCTGCCTCTCCCATCAATTTACAATTGCTTGGTGACTCACTTACGACCTCTTCACTGCTAGCCAGCAAATAAATACAACCACATCCACAAAATGACATTTAGACAAAAGATTAGGTTGTCAAGAAACTGGTCTCAGGAAACCTGTTAATAATTGAAAATGTCGACTGTGTGGTATCACTTTAGAGTAGAGGGCAGCCATGAAACACACAGCTACGCTGCAATGTTAAGCGTTTCTCAAAACGTGAAGCTACAATTTAAACATCGGCATCAGCACAAATCATAGCCACGTTAATAAGGTTTGTAATACACCAAACCGTTTGTAAATCCGTCAAGAATTCAGCAAGTTACGAGCATTTTAGTTGGCGTATGTCACTCACCTTCCGTCCACAGCAGCAGGGAGCAGCACTATGGCAGCACTGACCTAAGATGGCCGCCAAGTGACGACACAGCTGACTCCGCCTTGAGCCATCTAGCCTTTATATATGTCTATGAGGGGACCAATGGGCGGATTACATCCATTTTATAAACAATCTATGGTATTGGCCTCTGAGCTATTCACGGGAGCGCGCACTACGTCACATCCGGGTTAATTTAACGACAAAACCGTCCGTCCCGAATTCTGCACAATGAAAATTGAGACTACAGTACAGTCTAGGCTCATAGAGAATATAGACAATAGTGAACAGTGCAGGTCTCATTCGTCTCATCTATTTGTCGGCTCATATAGGAGCAAATAAAAACATATAGTCCCTTTAAATCTATATCCGCTGATTGCAGGTCTTCTCGGTTCATTGATAAAGCCAAAAGCCGTGATTAATTCTTTCTTTCTACCGACCTATAGTCGAGAATTTAATAAAGTTAAGTAATTGTCCTTTCCTGTGGAGGCCAGCATTACATGATTCTTGCGTAGAGACCGCCGGAATCAATTAGAAAAAGAAGAAGAAGAACCTGTCATAACCTGTGAGAATCAGTGGGGCAGCATTGCGCCAGTGGTAGTAAAATACAGCCAGGAAGCAATCCGCAGAAGAAGAGTTGCTAGCGCAGCTGTTGGCTCAGGTAGTCTACCTATCTTGGACAATAGAGACTTTCATTTCTCCTCGGTTTATTAACGTGCCTTATTCTCCGTAGAAGGTGCACTACCGCTACTGGAACCGAGCAGCTACAACTAGCGCTATTATTAGTGTTCCATATTATTATTATTATTATTATTATCATTATTATTAAGTAGCTGTGGCTAGCTCCTTGGTGGAGTAACCCCCAGAGGACACCCACCAGCCGAGGGCTCTACTCAGGCGGACGTTTAAAATACGAGGAGAATAATGACCGAAGAGCTTTTCTGAAGAACGAAGCCTACCCTCGGTGAGTGAAAAGTGTTGTAGGTGTCAGTGATGGGCCTTTGTTCGAGCCCGGCTTGCTTTATAATGGCCGCCCATCTTCAGTCCCAAATTATTGACGGTCAATAAATATGATCGTCTCAGTTAAGACCACAGTTTTAGGGTTAGGCCCTATGTCTCGCTTTTCTTTATGTCTTACTGACCCTCATCTCTGTGATAAGTATTTGTGACGCAGTTGGACGTTTCTGTATTATACAGAGTGTAGAATATGTAAAAAGGTTCTGCATCTTCAATAGTTTAGGTTTAAAAGGGGTGTGGGCTGTTGTTCTGTGACAGCTCCACCAGTCTTCCCTTTGGAGCCTCTTCAGAGTGACCAACATCATCATTAAAGTTGAGCACTAATGTGCCTTGTCTTGTTTGACAAGTGTTAAAAGTGTATGGCAAATTCACTACAATATTTTGTTTGAGTTAATTAATAGGTAGGAAATCTTCATTAAAAGTTTAAAATAGAAGCCTATGGCTGCACAATGTTTTGGGTGCAGCTGTGTGCTGACATGGAAGCATGAATGTCTGCAGCTGAAGCAGTCTTCAGAGTTCATCCTGCCTTTCTCCCCTGTAGGAGAGAAAGTCAGCTTTATACCACATGCTTACTGTGTTCTTTTGAAATATTTTTCTTGTTTCTATGTGTTTTCTCCTGTGCAGTGCCATGTCTCTGGTTTTCCCAAGAGCCAATATCAGCGCAGCGCACACTAAGAAGGACAAGAGACTGATGGCAGAGGTCAATGCATCGCCGCTCAAACACTTTGTCACAGCTAAGAAGAAGATCAATGGCATCTTTGAACAGCTGGGAGCCTACATCAAGGAAAGTTGTGTGTTCCTGGAAGGTACAGCAACTCCTTTAATTTGTCACTCATTTAAAAAAATCAACACTATTGTGTAAAAAGTGTTCTTTGTAAACTGAAGTTGTTTTTCCAATATACCAAAAATCACACTGCTGAAGAATCATGAGACTGCATCTGTTGTACTAACTGATGATCGAGTGAGTACAGAGATGCTGATGGCCTCACAGAAATCCTGACCCGTGTTTGCCAGGCTGTAAAAATCTTTGAAATGTAATTATAAATGTAGCTGCAAGGAGCGATCATTGGCCCTCGCCATAGCGACCTGGTGCTCAACAGAAATCGAGACTCAGACCAGGCAACTTTTTTACAGTCTTCAACTGTCCAATTTTGGTGAGCTTGTGCACATTGTAGCCTCTTTTTCCTATTTGTAGTGGAGATGAGTGGTGCCCGCTGGGGTCTTCTGCTGTTGTAGCCCATCCGCCTCAAGGTTGTGCAGCTTTGCTGCATACCTCAGTTGTAACGAGTGACCGGCCCGTCTGGCACCAAAAACCATGTCACACTCAAATTAAATCACCTTTTCTTTCCCATTCTGACATTCAGTTTGGAGTTCAAGAGATTGTCTTGACCAGGACCACACCCCTAAATGCACTGAAGCAACTGCCATGTGATTGGTTGATTAGAATCTTGCATCAATGAGACATTGAACAGGTGTTCCTAAAATTTCTTTAGGTGAGTGTATTTTGGTTCTGGTGGCAAGTTTCAAGTCTATTGCAATAAAACTCCAAGGCTCAAGGAATTGTTAATGGAGAAGTTAGGCAAGTTGAAAGTTGAATTTCATAATCTAACGGTGGTCAACCATTGCAACCATTAAACTCTGTCCTCACTACTATATAAATATTACTTCAACATTTACCACTTAGAACACAAAACATTAAATAAAATGCTTATTATAAAGTAGTCTCTGCATTCAAGGCAGTGTTAGGAAACTGCAGTTTTCTTCCACATTGTCTTCCTTCTCTGACAGATTTTCATCATCTTGGAAGATCAGAACAAGGGCCTGTTTTTTTTTTTTTTGGGGTTGTATTTATACAGCGCTTTTCCAGCACTCAAAGCGTTGTTCACACTTAGTCTTGCTGCCATGATGTCAGTCACTGAAATTGCAGCTCAAGTATCTTTACAATATTAAAACCCCCTTACCACCACCAAATTGATTAAAATTGGTTACTTTTTAGATTAAGTTATGGCATTGCAGGTGTATATCTTGGGTCTGTGTAAAGGCACCCTCTACACGAGGCCTGTACAGTTTCAAAATGGTCTAAAACCAACATTTTCCTCAATTTGATCCACACTGGTAGATCTGAAATATATCTCAACAGATATGGGTCAAATTTGAACCAGAACACCCTCAGTTTACAAACATTTTTAGCACCTTTTTAAAAATGAAAATTAAATTTATATATATATATATATATATATATATATATATATATATATATATATATATATATATATAAAATTACACACACAGTATTACAGTGTATACATACAGCCCTAAGATGAACTTTTTGGGAATTTCATTACTGGTGAGTGCTGCGCACTGCCTAACGGATCCAATAGTCCCTTGCCATGTATGGCTTGGGCCTAGTAACCTTTCTAAATATAGGGCTCTCAAAATGTTGGCAGTGAGAGAACTTTTGTGAGAGACTGTCGCTGAGTGGTAACAGATCAACAAACTGAGAGGAAGAGGCTGTCTTGGTTGTTAAGTAAATAAGTAAATAGTTTCTATTTTTTTTTTTTAAACAAGGGACAATCACAATATTTTTTTATTGGAAAACCCAAATCCCCCTTCAGCTTTTTGGATTCGAATGTGAATCACGGCTCGCACTCGCACTGTGATTTTTGTTTAAGTCACACCTTTTGTGAGATAGTGGCAGATGACATTAGAGGGCTACAGCAGTAGTGGGAGGCTGCCACACTCTGATGGCTGCGTTAATACATAGTGTGTTGGGTCATTGTATGTATTTATCTAGGTATTGTTGCAAAGCAGTGAATAAAATAGTAATGATATGTGGTATACTTTTTTCTCTTTGTTAGAAACCTATAAAAATGAGGTGTTGGATCCAGTTGCTACAGAGGATCAAGTCCATGAGGTCTGTGGTTACCAGAGTAAGGTGGCAGGGATCTCAGAGGTTCTCGCCCGAAGACACATGAAGGTGGTCTTCTTCGGGAGGTATGAATATCCTTCACAATCAGATTCTGGATGCTAGGTACCATCTTGCACAGCGCCCGACGACCCTGGTGTGTGCTCTACAGAACCAGTAATGGGAAGAGCTCAGTCATCAATGCCATGCTGTGTGACAAGGTGCTGCCTTCTGGAATTGGACACACAACCAACTGCTTTCTGAGAGTGGAGGGCACTGATGGAAATGAGGCATTCATTCTCACTGAAGGCTCAGAGGAACGCAAGAGCATTAAGGTGAGGGCAAATGACAGACAATAGTGTTTCCCATACACTGAACGCCAAAGTCACAATATCAATTATAAATAGATTAGAATGTTTGTAGTGGGTAAAATCCATTTGTATGTCTGAGCTGGCCCTGTGTCGGTTGTGTGAGTGTCAATCTGCTCAGTGAACAGCTCTGCAAACAACCAGCCTTGTTTTTGAGGAAACAAGCTGTTGTACACAAAGCAGCGTCACACACATTCATCAAAATTACTCCTGGATGTAAGCCATAGACAGATTTGGGTTTTGTATCACATTTAACATTGGTGCAGATCAGGCTGAATAATCTACACTGAAGGGTCCATTTTAAGGTGCTTTTATTGGTTTTTAAAACTCTTAATGGTCTTAGTTATATTTATGATCTGATTTGCTTTTATCATATGAGCCCTCTCAGTTCAGAGTGAAGCCATTAAA
Source organism: Perccottus glenii (assembly GCA_024416835.2). Lineage (NCBI taxonomy): Eukaryota > Metazoa > Chordata > Actinopteri > Gobiiformes > Odontobutidae > Perccottus > Perccottus glenii. Next base: position 30,860,291 of record CM044555.2, on the reverse strand, counting down.
TGTCAGACAATTGTGTTTACTCTTTTTAAATATTAATGACTAAAGAAACTACCCAAATGACGCTGATCAAAAGTTTACATACCCCAGTTCTTAATACTGTGATTTGACAACATCAATGACAGCTTGAAGTCTTTTGTGGTAGTTGTGGATGAGGCTCTTTATTTTCTCAGATGTTAAAGCTGCCCATTCTTCTTGGCAAAAGCCTACAGTTTCTGTAAATTCTTGAGCTGTCTTGAACTGCACATTTAGACTGGCTCAATGATATTGAGGTCAGGAGACTGAGGCCAGTCCAGAACCTTCACTTAATGCTGCTGTAGCCAATGACAGGTCGACTTGGCCTTGTGCTTTGGATTGTCATGTTGGAACGTCCAAATACAGCAGTACGCAGCTGTCAGGCTGATGAGTGCAAATTTTCCTCCAGTATTTTCTGATAACATGCTGCATTCATCTTTTCCTGTGCCTTTGTAGCTCACACATCCCCAAAACATCAGCGATCCACCTCCAGGTTTCACAGCAGGAGTGAAGTGTACCTTTCATCATTGGCCTTGTTGACTCCTCTCCAAATATAAAGTTTATGGTTGTGGCCAAAAAGTTCATCATTCTAAATGACTTAGTTCCAGAAGTTTTGAGGCTTGTCTCTGGGCTGTTTGGAGTTGTCTAAGCGGGATGCTTAAGGCATTTGTAGTAATGGCTTTCTCGATCATGCAGTGCCTCCTTATTGTGCATCTTGATTTTTCTTTGCATTCTGAACAATTTTCTTGGCAGTTGTGGCTGAAATCTTTGTTGGTCTACCTGACCTTGGTTTGGTTTTAACAGAATCCCTCATTTTCCAATTCTTTATTAGAGATTGAACACTGCTGATTGGCATTCTCAATTCCTTGGATATGTTTTTATATTCCTTTTCTGTTTTATACAGTTCAATTACCTTTTCCCACAGATCCTTTGACAATTATTTTGCTTTCCCCATGACTCAGAAAACAGAAACGTCAGTGCAGCACTGGATGAAAGATGCAAGGGTCTGTCAGGAGCCCAGAAACTCACTGACCTTTTATACACACACATTGATTACAAGCAAACAGATCACAGGTGAGGATGGTTACCTTTAGTAGCCATTCAAACCTGTTTGTGTCAAATTGTGTTACATGTTCTCAGGCCAACATCACCAGGATAACTTTTGATCAGTGTAGTTTCTGTTGTCATTATGATTTAAAAAGAGTAAACACAGTTGTTTGACAATAAATGGCTTCACCAACCACTAAACATAAACTATGAGTGATAAAAAGTTTGTTATCATTCATATTCTCTGACAAATTCTGTATGCATGTAGGTATGTAAACTTATGAGCACAACTGTATATCACCTAATGAACTAAAAGGAAACACTAAGATGTAACATAGTGTTTCATATGCTTGTTGCAGACGGTGAATCAGCTGGCACATGCCTTACACCAGGAAGAGGACCTGGACGCTGGCAGCCTAGTCTGTGTCATGTGGCCTAAAGCCAAGTGTGCTCTGCTCAGAGATGACCTGGTCCTGTTGGATAGGTAGCACATTACTGTTGTGATTAGGGTTGGGTATTGTTCGAATTTTGTCAATTACGCATATCGATTCCAATTCTTTTTGATTCCCAGTTTTGATTCCATTCATTCATTTTCTTTTTTGTTAGGGGTTCATTAGGGTGACTGGAACATATCCCAGCAGCTTTGGGCCCGACGCAGGGTCCACCCTGCAATGGCCAGTTAGTCGCAGGGCTGACATTTAGACGGTGACAGACAACCATTCTCTCTCACATTCATGGATGTTAAAGTTGGCTGGAGTGCTAACCAGTTTGCCATGTGCACAAATATCAAACGTGTTTATGCTGTAGCAGTTTAACTTAAATACTGTACAATTTATATACAGTAATGTTTATTGCAGTTTGTTTTCTTTGGCAACTTCTTGTGACAACTCCACAGACATCTTTCTTTGTTTAAATGACCTCCACTCAGTGGAGTAGAAAAGGAGGAGCTTGTGTGTTCATCTGTGAAACACGGCAACAACAAAAAAAGTGACTTGGTTCCCGTCAAGAAGAGCCATTCAATAGCTTTTTGTGTTTTCTGAGTCTGATTACGTTTAGTCTGAGTCTGATGCAGCATAGTCTGAGGTCAAGTCCCCTTTTCTCTGTGCCTGAGGATGTGCTTAAATGTACACTGTAGGCTGAAGTGCACTCTACACTCGGGGTGAGCCCTGAGCAGGAATTCAAAGACAGTGCATTCTTTTAACAACGCCCTTAACCAGCCGCAGATGCTTTGCCATGTTGCGCATGACTCCTTGTGTGCAACATACAGTATTAGTTTATTACAATAATTGTACTTGGGTCTAACACTTAACAAAATGCAGCCACACGTTATAGCGCTTCCTGTATCCCATCTTGTAAACTGGTGTTTCGCTTACTGTGGGAGATCCTCAAACTCCTCTTAGATTGCCTGCGAGGAAATAAATAAAGTGCGCGCACAGGAATCGTTATTAGGAATCAAATCTTTTATTTTATAACAAGTATCTGATTCTTATCCAATTCTGGAATTAGAATCAATTTTCTATTCCCAACCCTAGTTATGTGGACTTGCTAAGCTTATTTGCTGTTTCACTAATTCCCTTTTGCCTGCGCAGCCCTGGTATTGATGTGACCACAGAGCTGGACAGTTGGATTGACAAGTTCTGTCTGGATGCAGATGTGTTTGTTCTGGTAGCCAACTCGGAGTCTACTCTGATGCAGACGGTAAAACATGCACATGTGATCAAATGGATTGCATATGCATGATCAAGCCAAGTATTTGTGACGTTTGTATTGTAAATGTTGTTTTTTTACAGGAAAAGTCATTCTTTCATAAGGTGAATGAGAGGCTGTCCAGTCCAAACATCTTTATTCTAAACAACCGCTGGGACGCTTCAGCCTCTGAGCCTGAATACATGGAGGAGGTCAGTCACTTGTACACATTATTAATGCTGTCACAATGTGTGGCTGGTTTCTTTGTACATTCCAGACTACACACACACAGGGTGCACTGAAAAGTTGTAGGTGTGGATTATAGACCCACTTGGATTGTATAAAAAGTATTTCATTGACACTGGATGTGTGCGTGTTAACTAATTAGCGGTCAAAAAGGATAAATGTGTGGAAATAGAAATTTTTTTTAGATTCAAAACATACCTATAGTTTGTCCAGGTTATTGTAAAATAAAAGGGACATTGTTGGAGAAGACGCAGCTGTGCGATATGGCAAAAATGTTTATCACGATAATGTTTTTCCATATTGGTCTATATCAATATTTGAATATTGATATTTTTCATGTTTTAGAAAAACTTATATTAAACAATAAAATATGAACATTTAAAAAAATACACAAATGTCTGTATAAACATGGCACATCAACTTTATACAACTGTATTTTTTGGAAAACGTGTTTATTACACAGAACAAAACTCAAAATTTCAAGAATTACTTTACAAACAACAAAATAAGTGTATTTTTTTAATGCCACTTGTACAGTCAGGGTTTATCTACTTCAATATTTGGCACAGCCCTAAGAAGACGTTTTGTCTCTCATCTGAAGGACACTTTAAACTGATTTTTCTTTATCAGACTTTGAGCTCAGACTGATAAGTGGTTATTCTTTTAAGTTTAGAGACGTGATACTTGTGTGCTGCAGATTCCTGAATGGTCAGTGTGATGTAGACATCAACAGGCAGAAGAAGAAACTGTAGCTTTGTATTGGAATGATAACGGCATTGTTGTGGGGCAGGTGCGGCGGCAGCACATGGACCGCTGCACTGACTTCCTGGTGGATGAGCTGGGGGTGGTGGACCGAGCGCAAGCCGCTGACCGCATCTTCTTTGTTTCGGCAAAAGAGGTGCTCCAGGCTCGGGTGCAGAAGGCTCAGGGAATGCCGGAAACAGGTAGAGATTTCATTATAAGTTTGATGAATGTGAGGAAAATTACAATAAAAAGGCTAGACTGATTAATAAATTGAAAAAACATTTTACAATTCACACAAAAATACCTAATTTAACTTCCTTTTTATACAACATTATTTTATTATGCCGAGAATACCCTTTCATATTATTTGTGTGTGATTGTTTTATTAGATCATTAATATTATATACTATACAATTCAACATGAAGTGAATATTTGATTTTGATTTTCTGAAGCCTGAGTTAGTTTTGTTGTTTCAGGGGGAGCCCTTGCTGAGGGGTTTCAAGGTCGAATGTTTGAGTTCCAAAACTTTGAGAGAAGATTTGAGGTAAACAGAAAATGAGTATGTATTTATATGGGGACTCTAATTCTGCTGTGTGTACTAAGCCGTCTTGTGTTTGTGTTGGATGTAGGAGTGTATCTCACAGTCGGCTGTAAAAACTAAGTTTGAGCAACACACAGTGAGAGCCAAGCAGATCAGTGAGGCTCTGCGAAGCATCATGGATTCTGTTCACATCGCAGCACAGGAGCAGAGGTTAGAGGCAGTTCAAAAACAGCACATTAATAAAAATCCAGTTTTATTTGTTCTAATGAACCATTCCTTAACCCATCTAAAATAATATTATCTCTAGAACGTATTGTTTAGAAACCAAAGAAGACCGTCAAGACCGTCTGGAGTTCATCGATAAGCAATTGGATCTGCTTACGCTGGACTGTAAAGTGAAAATTAAGAAGATCACTGAAGAGGTTGAGAGACAGGTGTGTTCAGAGTGACTGCTGGCCATAATCTTCATCATCTCAGATGTGTTCACAAATTATTGCATAATAAATTACATTTTTACATACCACATCAGTGAAATGAAATGGACTGTTGTTTGTGAGTGATGTGTTGTGTGTGCTGTTCAGGTGTCCAACGCCATGGGAGAGGAGATCAGGAAGCTCCATGTTCTGGTGGATGATTTTCACATGGACTTCCACCCTTCACCAGTTGTCCTTAAGGTCTACAAGAATGTGAGTTTTAATGCATTCCACACATTTAAGCTCCTTTCTGTCTTTTATGTATAGTTTAAACAGACAGTCGTGTCACCTGGAGTGCAGCCTGGCGTCTTGGGAAATAAAGTGTATCGCAATATCCCTGTGCTTTATGCTCAACCACACAGCTGAGCTGATTTTAATGAATCTTCCAAAAGTCTTTACAGGACAAAGGAAATAAAGCACTATATAAAATCAAACCCAGGAAGCACATGGCTAATTTGCACAAAAAAACACAAACATTCTACGCTGGTGCTGTCTCTGTGCATCCTCTTTAGGACAAGGCAAGGTCAGAGACAGAAATATCCCGCTGTGGTTCCGATTTTGTGGTTTAGGCTTGCTTTAGTTTTTCATCCGATGAAAAATTAACGAAAAAAACAACACTTATTCTTATTAAAGTTCTGTGTGTTGTCCAGGAGCTTCATCGACACATCGAGACTGGCCTGGGAAAGAACATGTCTGAGAGGTGCTCCACTTCCATCAATGCTGCTCTACAGACCACGCAGACAGACATGATAGGTAACTTCTGCTTAACACAGTAGATCCATCAAGACCATCAGTGATTTCCCACTTTCATGAAAGAACCTCAGACTAAGCATGAAACATCAGTCTATATCATTTGTAGGTTGTTGCTAAGTTGCAAATCACTGGGGTCGACAAATCCTTAAAATGTTGTGAAATCAATGAGTAAATTGTGCCCCCTCTGTTTTTGGAACAGAGGGCCTGAAGCCTCTCCTACCCAGTGAAGTCCGGGAGCAGGTAGACAAGCTGGTGCCCCGTCACTGCTTCAGCCTCAGTTATGACCTGGCTTGTGACAGACTCTGTAGCGACTTTCAGGAAGACATCGGCTTTCACTTTTCTTTGGGCTGGACCATGCTGGTGAACCGTTTCCTGGGGCCCCAGAACACACGGCGGGCCCTCATGGGCCACAGTGATCAGGTAATGCCTCATGCTTTACACCAAGCCCATGCTAATTAAAGAAATGTGTGTTTAGTCTGTCAATACTGTTTCTTTCTACAAAGCATAGAATTGTTTTAATTGAGGATGCACTAGTTCTAGTGCTCTAATTTATCTACAACAAGCCCCAATGCATAATATTTTGTTCAGTGTCCTTACTCTGGTTGTATGTTACAAACAGAGAAAAAGAAAAAAATTGTTGTGTTCTTTTTTATCTACTGATTCAAACCTGCTGAACCCAGCTCAGCTCAGATCCGATCAGATAATGGTACAATTGTGCTCATAAGTTTACATACCTGGCAGAATTTGATATTTTTGGGCAGTTTTTCAGAGAATATGAATGATAACACACAAACTTTTCTTTCACTCATAGTTTATGGTTGGGTGAAGCCATTAATTGTCAAACAATTGTGTTTACTTTTCTTTTTTTTATATCATAATGACAACAGAAACTACCCAAATGATCCTGATCAGCTCTTAATACCGTGTATTAAGAGCTGATCAGTTCATACTGTTGTTGTGTCCTTGGGCAAACACTTAACCTACCTTGTCTACAGTGGTGTTCCAGCTGTAACACTGGTGAATGGAACCTTAACGTAAGTCGCTTTGGATGAAAGCGTCAGCTAAATGACTAAATGTAAAATGTGTATTGCCACCTTTAACATCAATGACGGCTTGAAGTCTTTTGTGGTTGTTGTGGATGAGGCTCTTTATTTTCTCAGATGGTAGTACAAAGAAAAAAAACAAGCGGACCCATTCCCTAACTTCATTTGCGTTACTGTGACAACGGCCCAAATGTTTACAAAAATACTTTAAATTTGTTATAACTTAAACAACCTTTTTTAATTTTCAAAAGTTGGACATGGACTTTTTTTTAATCTATATTTCAAATAAAAACAGTAATTGACCATTGAAAAAAAATATATCATCAAAAAATTTAGTATTTTAAAATTTTACATAGTTTGCCAAATTTGTTGCTTTTGGTATGACAAACAAGGAAAACTTTATAATAATGCCAAATTTAAAACAGTTTTGTCATAGTTGTCCAACTAAATTGAGCTTCACAGCAATACACTTGAAACTAGGCACCATCACCTTAAATACATGAATATCATTTACATTTACATTTATTCATTTAGCTGACGCTTTTATCCAAAGCGACTTACATTGTTCTAACGTAATTACCAGTGTTACAGTCACTGGAGGCAAGGTGGGTTAAGTGTCTTGCCCAAGGACACAACGACAGTATGAACTGTGGGGAGAGTGGGAATCGAACCGCCTACCTTCTGGTTGAAAGACAACCACTCTACCCACTGAGCTACTGCCGCCCCCCGGCAGTAGCTCAGTATCATTATAACCCCAACTGAGATAGCAACACAGTTTAACCTCGGCACCGACTGCGGCCTTAATTATAATTCTATTTTCACGAGGCATTTACTTTAGAATAAAGCCACGTGTCTGCAACAAAACGTTCCTGTGTCTGTGAAGTGGCCACAAGACTCAAGTGAATGTGAGAGCTGGATAATCTGTGGTACGTTATGTCTGTGGAGGTTCTCAGACTCTCATAACTGCTCACTTCAGGTGTTAAAGTCACAAAAAAACTTTCTTTCTTTTTTTAGTGAACAGGAATGTTTGTAAAAAATCTCAGGGTCTGTAGGACCCAAAACTAAGCCCTCCTATGCTTTAGTTTTATTGACAAAATTATATAGGGGGCCTCTGGCCATAGAGTTTGTCCAGGGCCCCATCAATTCTGTCAGCAAGCCTGCGTGGTATTGTACCCACTTGTTGGATCTCTTCTCAGTGTCTCACAGGTGCTGGTGTCACTGAGTAAGCTGTTAACACTGGACTCGTAGTCGTCTGTGTTCAGGATCACAGTGCATCTTCCTGCTGACAGAATGGTGATGCTGACAGGGCCCACCTGCACTCACACTGCCCATTCAACTTTTAACAACGCTGAAACCATTCTCTTGCTTTCATCAGCTTTTGTTCAATTGCAGTACTCTCAGGTTAAAGCCCTCCCTCTGAGGAATAGAAAAGTCAGTTCTGACAAAGTGCCTTGGATGAGGGGCAAACATCTTCACTTTCAAACCTACGTTCAGATGCTTTCTTTAAAACCTTTTATCTTAAAAGAAAATCCCCTGGTTTAAATTAACAACTCATTTATAAGTCCACCTCTTAAATCTGTCAGATGGGGATTTATATTTAGTCAGTTTCCATATACATATACTTTCATTAAATAATTTGAAGCTGGAACTAAACACATGCTTGGCTGAGGAATAAAAAGCAGTACTTTGCCGACAGGTACCACGGCCCATGGCCCTGACTCCAGTCAACCCCAGCATGCCTCCATTTCCACAAGGTTCTATGACCCAGGAGGAGCTGATGGTCTCCATGGTGACAGGCCTGGCTTCTCTCACATCCAGAACCTCCATGGGTGTCCTTGTAGTAGGAGGAGTGGTGAGTGTGGCACTGTTTATTACGTCACTGGCTGCACTGAGCTGACGTGGCTGACACTGAGGCATGTTCTCTGTGCAGATCTGGAAAGCGGTCGGCTGGCGTCTCATTGCGCTGTCGGTGGGTCTCTACGGGCTGCTGTACATTTATGAACGGCTCACTTGGACGACGAAGGCCAAGGAGAGATCCTTCAAAAGGCAGTTTGTGGACTATGCCAGTGAGAAACTGCAGCTTATCGTCAGCTACACAGGATCCAACTGCAGCCATCAAGTCCAGCAGTGAGTCCCATCATGAGTATTCCCATAATCAGTCCAGTCTGTTTCATTAAATTGAGTTCATGTGTTCCCCGCCTATGTCCCTGCAGAACAAAGTGCAGGTGGTCTGGAAAATAGCATGATTTGTAGCTTTGAGCTGCTCACAGAGGGGAGATCACAGACTAGAGTTGATTTAAAACCTGACTAAAGCTGGACTGGTCTTTTACCTAACACGGTGAAGGACGTTCATCCGTAGGAACTGGTTGTAAAGATGCTTTTCTTGCTGTGTCTCAGGGAGTTGGCAGGGATGTTCGCTCAGCTCTGCCAGCAGGTGGACGTGACCCGTCAGAACCTTGAGGATGAAATGAATGAAATGAATAGTAAGATTGAGCAGCTGGACAGTCTGCAGAGCAAGGCCAAGCTGCTAAGGTAGGGCCTTAGTAGCTCGCAGAAAAAAGGCTTTATTTGCTTTATTATATTCAAAAAGCCCTCTTGGAGATGTAATTGTTGCTTCTGTTTGACTTTATCCAGGAACAAGGCTGGTTGGCTGGACAGTGAACTCAACATGTTCATCCAGCAGTACCTTCAACACAGCAAGTAAACAATTCCACACAAACAACCGATTTGTCAACACCTCAGTTTGTGCTCCACAGATGTAATTTTCCTAAACCATTCTACAGGTTCAGCATGTGATAAGAAAACACACATGGACATGAATAGAGACGTCTGTGTTTAATGACATTCTGCTTCAATCCTGAGCTGGCCTCCTGCTGAGCATCTGGGTGGCTCTGATGTCTAAAGAAATAATATGGCACTTTAAAGAAGCAAAGAACATAAACATGTGAATAAATAAATGCTTTCAGATGAGATATGAATAATCAAATTTACTTGACATATTTATTACAAAATGTTGTGACATTAACAAATGAAATGAGAGGATTCCACTGTTAGAATGTACCCTGATAAAGAAATAAAGACCCTACAAATATTTTAACTGTTCAGGTGTGAAATGCTGCAACAGTTGTCTTTGAAGTGCATTTAATATTGCAGCATTTTAAAAGAAAATGTGATGGGTTCTAGAGCAGTGTTTCTAAGGGTATAAAACATTAAAAGTAAGACTTAAATGTACAGTAAATGAATACAACTATTACATTTTATTGTCTTTTGTGCAAAGGTGAAATGTACATGAGGCCCCTGCTCCCACCCTTCAGTGACAAACACTCAGAGAAGAACATAAGCATTAGAACACAGATGGTTGTCCCTGTTGCTTTTATTCATGGACATAGCCTTTTCCACTTTGACAGGAGAAATTCTGGTTTTCAGGTTCACAAAATAATCTGTCATGTAGTAAAAATATTACGTGACACAGTCTTGGCAAATCTTACTTAGTTCTGCTTTAAATCAAGCACAATAATTGAGCCCCATCAATTTGGGAACAGAAAATATTTTTATTCCTAAAAGCTATTTCTATACAGTTTATTTAGGCTTTTTATTTTGACAAATCACATAATCCACAAATTACGCGTTATACAGTATTGTTCAAAATAATAGCAGTACAATGTGACTAACCAGAATAATCCAGGTTTTTAGTATATTTTTTATTGTTAAGTGGCAAACAGGTTACCAGTATGTGCAGTAGATTCTCAGAAAACAAACAAGACCCAGCATTCATGATATGCACGCTCTTAAGTCTGTGCAATTGGACAATTAATTGAAAGGGATGTGTTAAAAAAAATAACATCACTAACCACAGAAGTTTGACAGGGCTCTGTGTACATTACTTGCTTAATATTTTTTCAGTTCTTGAAAATGTCACAGTTGATGGTGCTTTCAATAATAAAAAAGAAATCTGTGCCACTTGGTAAAATTGAGGTAAATTCAGACAAGAAAAGCACCACTGTAAAATGTCATTTTAATGTTTTTGTTAAAAGGTCAGACAATTAGAAATCATTTTTTTCTCCTTATTTTCTAGTCTAGTCAATAATACAAATAAATCTACTGCAAAATATACATGAGCGAAGCTGTGGTTTGTGACAGTGCAGTATTTGCCTTTGCCTTCAGTCTGGAATACAGCTATCTTTATTCAAGCCATAAACCTCCCAAGAAGACCGGCTAAAGCTGAACAGCATTTACAGCCAAACATGGAGAAGTTTTTAAGTGTCATTTGCAACTTGGTTTCTTTCTGAAATTGTAATAAAATATCTGAAATACACTGCTCGGCCAAAAACAAAAGACACCACCTGGATTTAACAAAGCAGGTAGGTAGGAGCCTCCCATTGGACAATTACTGCATGGTTGGTTATGTTTCAGCTGGCAACAACAGATGCAGTAAGTAGTCTCATTTCTTAAACATGTGGGAAGAACCTGTGGTTGTGAAAAAGATAAACATCTGTTTCAGAAGGATCACATTATTGGCATCAAGCATAGAAAAAATCTAAAGGAGATTGCTATAACTACTAAAATCGGGTCAAGAACAGTCCCACACATTAATATTAAGTGGAAGGATGGTGGAGAGCCATCAGCTTCGAGGAAGAAATGTGGTTGGGGAAAAAAAAAATCTTTAGATTAGATTGAAGTGATTGGCCATCACTTCAACATTTTATGAAATCAAATTGTAAAAAAAACAAGGGTAGAACGCAGGGCTATGTTTAATAATGAAAGAGCATTTCCACAAACACACATTGTGAAGGGAACTCAAGGGATTGGAACTTAACAGCAGTGTAGCCTTAAGAAAACCATTTGTCAGTGAGGCTAATCATAAAAAAGGCTTCAGTTTTCTTGGGAGCATAAGGATTGGACGCTGGGGCAATGGAAGAAGGTCATGTGGTCTGATAAGTCCAGACTGACCCTGTTCCAGAGTGATGGGTATCATCAGGGTAACAAGAGAGGTTCAGGCCTAGTGCCTACTGCACAAGCCTGTGGGGGCAATGCTATGACCTGGGGCTAGGTTTTATTACTGTCAATTGTTTTTGATTCATTATTTTCATATTTTTTGTGTATTTTTTCTATGGCTCTGCATGTTTTATTGTCAACACAATTTACATTTAATGTAAAACATCACAAAATATGTCATGAGGCCATGAGTCATTTAGTTGGTCCATCATCAGAGTGAGCCAATTAAAATTACTAGCTTAAAACTTATACAATCAGCGTTTTTCTCCTTCTGTTTTTGGCTGTGACCATGTTCCTTCCTGTTTCTCAGCAGAAATAGCCCCGCCCCCTTACCCCTCCAGGTTAATTGCTGCACAGACATGGCCAGTGAATGTTGGTTAAGGAGTTTGAACCTGAGCTGAGAAAGTTTATAACCAGCGTTGTGCAACAGATGAACCAAAGGTTTCCCAGTTTGGATTTGTTTCGTTTTATCAACTCAGACAACACCACAGCGAGTTTGTTCAAATGTCTTCCAGCAAACAGCCCTCAGAGTAAACCTCACTTGATCCGCTTTACAAAATAAAAGAGTTAAGCCTGGGAGGCAGCCGCTGTCCCTCTAAAATGAGCTGTATAAAACTACATAATGCCCACAAATATTCTTTATGAATACCCGTAAATAATGCAGAGCCCACCATATGGACCTTAAGTTACATTTTTTGTTTGGGACTTTCAATCGTAGGCCTGAAGCTGCTTAGCTTTGCCTTTCATATTAGTGTAGAAACAATTACTGAAAAGTAGAGATGGGGGGGATTGATACCAAAATATATATATATTTCAATCCTGGCTTCTAATTTTTCAGTATCGATTTTCAAATTATAATCAACATTTACAATTAATTTAATGCATTTTCTGCCTGTTCACCTTGAGTGACCAGATATGTTTGCAATTGACGAATGTTGTTCAACAGTGGCCAAAATATGGCGCAGTGATTGGTTGAGCAGCAGTTTTTTACCTTCACGTGACTCAACGTTTGTTACAAATAGAGCTGTAATAGTAGTAGCCGTTGGTAGTAGTACATCCATAATTGGAGAGTGAACTGCTCTGGATTAAATGTTTATTAAATGTTTAGCGTTGGGCATGTCTTTTTATAATACACTGTAAATAATATTGGTATTGGATTGAAACAGAAATCACTGGTATCGCCCATCCCTACTGAAAAGTGACTGAATTCTGTTTGAATATGAAGGAGAAGCAGCCGGTGTTATTCATCAGAACAGAAAAGAATACTGCAGTCAACACAGATGCAAGACCTCAATATGATATCAATATGGCGCTAGATCAATGTTTACTACATGTGCTTGTTTTGAGGAAAATTAACACAGACACGATCTGTGTATTACACAGACAATGTGCCGTCTCTCTGAGGTAGTAAAAAGTAGAAATATCCATGTCAAATATACACACAGCTGAGTGTGTGAAATCTAGAGTGGTAACAAAAACTTCTCAACGGTTACAAATTTAAACAACTATTGATTAAATATTATGACATGGTAGAGGTAGAAAACTTGACTAGAATATTCCTGCAACTATATATATATATATAAAGATCTTACTTTTACACACCTACCTTTATAGTTTTTAATCTAACCACATATGTATCTAGAGCCAAAAAATAATAGAATTAAACTGAACTAAAAAAAAAAAAAAAGACACATCTGAGAGCATTTGTAAATCAAAGGTCTTAAGTGCTTAAACCTGTTTAAGCAGGCTGTGACTGCACTCAGAGGCACATGAGGACAGATTTAAGACACTGACTTAAGGCAGAAGGTGGACATGTGGTCCACTTTGTATAAAACCTCTAGGTATAATGTCCATTACCCAAGGCTCTTTACGCTTGAGAAATGTAGTCAATATCTTCTGCTTTCTGCTTATTATTTTTAAAACCCCTAAAGCAAATGGAAGCTCTTCTGGTCTGAATTACATTAGAAAACTATAACCAGGCTAACAGCACCAACAGGGCCTGGCGAACATTAGCTGCGTTCTACAAAGACACAGACACTTCCTCTGTGACCTGAACTGAGCAGGAGTAGGACCCTCTGAGGGTGGAGGCCTATAGCTACAACAAGTGGTACTGTTCCAAATTTACCTTTAAAATCTATTTAAAAATAGGCCAAGTATGGGCAACAATCTAAAGGATTCATATATGAATAATAAAAATGGCAGCACTCTTCATGAATGTGCCCTGTTCGAAAGTGAACATCAATTTAATTTACAGGAAAGTCTATGGATACGTTTCTGACCTTTAAAAGGTCATAACAGGACAAAAAGGTTAAGTGCATTTTTCCAGAATGGCTGTATTAATAGTAGGGATGGACATTTTCCACAAATGAAGTATTTGAATATTTTAAGCTGATTTGAGTATTATTTGAATATTTGTTTATTTAAATGAAGTTTAATGAGGGAATGAGTATTTATGAAACGTATTTCTGCAAGTTATTTCCGAACATGCGTTTTGGGGTCTACAGTTGTGCTCATAAGTTATACCTAGCAGAATGTTCATTTTTGGGCATATTTCAAATAATGTGAAAGATAACACAAACTTTTTTTCACTCATAGTTAAGGGGTTGGGTGAAGCCATTAATTGTTTAACAATAGTGTTTACTCTTTTGAATCATAATAAACTACTCAAAAAACTCTGGTCGAAAGTTTACATACCCTGGTGATTTTGGCCTGAAAACATGCACACAAGATGACAGAGACAGGTTTCAAGCAAGGTTTCAGCCACAACTGCCAGGAAAATTGTTCGGGATGAAAATAAAAACCTACAAATAACATCAGCTGAAATATGTGACTCTCTGTTTCAAGATGCACAATAAGGAGGAACTTGAAGAAAAATGGGCTGCATGGTCGAGTCGCCAGAAGAAAGCCATTACTACAAATGCCAAACAGCATCCTGCTTACAATACTTCAAACAGCACAGAGACAAGCCTAAAATTTTCTGGAACTAAGTCATTTAGAATGATGAACTTTTTGGCCACAACCCTAAACGTTATATCTGGAGAGGACTCAATAAGGTCTATGATGAAAGGTACACCATTCCTTCTGTGAAACATGGAGGTGGATCACTGATGTTTTGGGGATGTGTGAGCTACAAAGGCACAAGAAAAGATGAATGTAGCATGTTATCAGAAAATACTGGAGGAAAATTTGCACTCATCAGCCCAGAAGCTGTGCATTGAACGTACTAACTGGACGTTCCAACATGACAACAATCTAAAGCACAAGGCCAAGTCGACCTGTCATTGGTTACAGCAACATAAAGAGAAGGTTCTGGACTGGCCTTAGTCTCCTGACCTCAATATCACTGAGTCACTCTGGTATTTGACAATTAATGGCTTCACCCAAACACTAACTATGAGTGAAAAAAGGGTTTTTGTGTTATCATTCATATTCTTGGAAAAATGGCCAAACAATCACAAATACTGCCAGGGTAACTTATGAGCACAACTGTATATTCAGAAACGTACCGTGTTTTGTAGCTAAAAATTAAACAAGGTTTGCTATTGTATAACTTAGTTTCACCTGACTTAGTTTCATTTTGCACACAACATGCAGATTATTTTGTTCAAAGTAATTCCAAACCTTTCTGCGTTTAAAAGAGGAGGCCATGACGTTCATGAACGAACCAAATCTACTGATGTGAATTCTTTTCTTCACTCCAGGTCTGTGTGGCGACCTTCTCGTGCTCTCGCTGTGTCACCATGTGACAGAAGTGAACAGAGCAGGAACAGGACTGTGTGGACACACACTGCCAGTTGTTGATCTGTGTGAAAAAGCCTGTTTGCTCATTATGGATTTGTTTCATTTATGGCCAGCAAAAATTAATAATTAAAATTAAATTAAGTTGGCTAATCAAATTAATCAGCAAAATTCAAATAATGTTTTCATTTTTAAAATATATATTGCAGATCAAATATTTGAATATTTGTGCCCATCCCTAATTAATACAGCACAATTGTTGTAGCCTTAACTGCATATGAGACTGACCAATGGCAGGGACTGCCACAGTAGGTCTATTATACCCATCTAAAGACCCATGACTGCCTGACAGGGGTCCCACACATAGCCTCAAGTTCAAACAACACTCATGAACTGAACCACAAACTGAGGAGCTGTGCGAGTTGTACTAAGTGCATTCACTGCTGGTAACAGAACTCTTTCCACATTTGGTAATTCCTTTTTTTCCTTCTTCTGAATGTTCAAGCGTTGCTCTTAAATAATGAGGTAATACTGATGAGGTGCTTTGTTGGAGTTATTCTACTGGAAGGCCTGGTAGTAGTGAGGTAGGGAGCTGGAGGAGCCCATGCCGGGGCCACTGAAGGCCTGAGGTAGCTGGTTATGATTGTGGCTTCCAGAAGTTTGAGGGACTTGAGTTTGGGTGGGCTGCAGGAAAAAGGTCCCCGGGGCCTGTGAGGTGAGCCCCGTGGAGGACGAGGGAGAAGAGGTGCTGGAGGAGGGGTAGTTCATGACTAAGCCCCCCATCCCCATGTGAGCGTTGTAAGGGGGCAGCCCAAATGGCAGGAAGCCCAGAAGAGGGCCCAGCTCCATGTTAGTGGTGCAGGACAGCTCAGTAGACGGGACCCCCTCAGACAGACCCTCCCTCTGAGGAGAGCCGCAGCCGGAACTGGAGCCCACACTGTTAAGGTGAGGAGGGGGCACACTCTGCAGCTCCAGCAGGAAGCTGTCCACTTCAGAGCGTGGGTATGAGGTAGATGTGTGCTGGTAGCGGCCCATGCTGCAGTACGGCTGCTGCTGCACAGCTGATGGGGGCAGTGGGTGGTGGGACGATGGAGACGTCATGTGACGGCCCATCCCTGAGGGCAGCGAGCCCTGCATGAGGCTGTGGGGGCCCATCCCTGCGACCGTATTGGCAATGGGGTAGGAGTTGTACATGTCCCGGGAGAAGGGATCCAGGGGCTCCTTGGGATTGGGGCCCATGTTGCAGGCCCTGGCAGCGGGCTCCTCCTTAACTGCGCACTGGGCAGAGGTGTTGGTGGCCACAGGAGTACTGGGAGCACTGGGAGCAGCAGGAGCCATCGGACCAGGCTCCTGGGCGTGGCTCTTCTTTAGGTGGCGGGTCAGGTGGTCTCTGCGACCGAAGCGTTGAGCACAGCGAGGGCACAGAAAGTCCCTGCGGCCTGTGTGCACCACAGCATGGCGCCGCACGTCTTTACGGGTGTAAAAGCGGCGTTCACAGCGCTCGCAGGAGTACTTCCTCTCTCTCACCGGTACAGCCCCGCCCTCTGGAGGTGGGGGGCGGTCGATGTGGCTGCCCAGCTGCTCCAGCAGAGAGGGGGGGTTCTCAGAACATGCTGGAGCCCCTGCAGTGCTGTGTGCTGCCACCAGGTGCCTTCTAAAACCCAGCTGGGTGTTGTAGTGCTTATCACACTCCTGACAGTGGAAGCGCTGCCGACCCGCGGGGCTCTCCTCCAGCGGGCTCCTCAGATGGCTCTGTGGGTGAAACATGCTTTTACACAACACAGCGTCTCTGGCCAGGAGCCTAACAGAACACAGAGCATGCGCATCAGGATTCTCTAGAGCGCAATCACTTCACTGCAAGCGGGAGTTTTAGTGCCGTTCGCTGACTGATGCTCTCAGCGCCGAGTGCGGAGAACAGCCTGTGGGGTGCACTTGGTTTCTGTGACAGCAGTTGCCATAGCAACCTCAGAAGAGCGAGGGCAGCAAAGGCTGTGGCTAAAGCGGGTCCCAGTGTGAGGAGGTTCTGGATTCAGCAGCTTTTGGACTCACAGCTCTACATGTTTATTGTCCTGAAAACCACAGAAGATACAAACATATATATAATTTAATGATTTTATGAAATAAAAACTCCTGTAAAAACTTTAGCTTTTATTCTTCCAACATGCCCCACATGAAGTTAAATCTGCCGGTCACCTTCTAGTGAGGACCATTTATTAGGTATGTGTAAGTGTAATAACTGTGATAAGATTAGGTCACTACCATTTTTTTTTTTTTGTCTTTTCTAAACCATTTTCTTCATTGGGGAATAAAAACAAACTAATGCCACATGGGTCACTGGGAAGACCAAAAACACACTTTGTATGTAACAATGTGCAAACCCTGGTTAAGATAACATTTTTGAGAATAATTTCAACACCTGTGCTCTGCAGAGAACAGTGCAGTGTGGCATCAAAAGTGTGGCCTTTGTGGAACTGCGCAGGGAGCCGTTAGCGCCACCTTGAGGTCTCTCACAGAGGAGCAACTATTGTCTTATGTCTCGGTATATGTTATAAATTAAGGCAAAGCAGCATAATCGCATTTCCACGCTGTGGCACTGGAACTATTATTTGGCACAGAGGGGGCCATAAGTGTCAGCGGGAATAGAGCCAAAGGCCGTGAGTTCGCGCTGAGACCTGGACGGTCGAGGTCCTGCCCCACACTCCGCTCATGGCCGCGCTGCCTGTGCCACACTCCGCGTTAAGTTTAAGTTTATTGCTTGGAAATGTGGGCTTTTATACTCAGTCAAATCGAAAGAAGTCCGTTAACTGTGGCTCCCTTTGAACGCTCGTGTGTCGCGTGGGTTAATTAGCCAGCCACGTTGCTAAAAACAAAAGATTAGCGGTTCATCAAGTTGTATCGAAGTTTGTGTTACGAGAGCTAACTCGTTTCACCGAAAAAGCTGTCGGTGAGCCCTGGCCACTGGCCACTAAGTTAAAGTCCGGCGGTACTCACCGGAGCAGGAGAGCCGCGGGCCGCACGGCCACCAGCCCGGCTCCACACACACATTCTGGAAGAAGTTTGTTGGATGTTTCCGAGTCGGGCCTGGGCCGGATCTGTCTGTGGAGCTGCTGCTGAGCGCGGCGCTGCAGCTAGGCATTCTGGGTAATGACGTCACTCCCGCGAGAAAGACAACTTTTCATCCAAATGTCAGACATTCTTTAATCCATAGTATTTTGAGTTATTGGAGTCCACCCCCTCTTTCAGGACCAGTCAATGGCCTGTATCTGAGAAGTTTGTTGTACATAATAGCTAATAGACACGACACCTTTTAACAAGAATAGACCTCATTGAAGCCACATATTTAAAATATTTCTTGTTTTTTTTTTTACATTTGGTGGTCTTCACTTTTTACTCTCCTGTAATTAAAATCTATTGAAATAGTGTTAATTATAAACACACATACAGTGCCTTGTGAAAGAATTCGTCCCCCTTGAACTTTGCGACCTTTTGCCACATTTCAGGCTTCAAACATAAAGATATGAAACTGTAGTTTTTTGTGAAGAATCAACAACAAGTGGTACACAATCATGAAGTGGAACGAAATTAATTGGATATTTCAAACTTTTTTAACAAATAAAAAACTGAAAAAATGGGCGTGCAAAATTATCCAGCCCCCTTAACTGAATACTTTGTAGCGCCACCTTTTGCTGCGATTACAGCTGTAAGTCACTTGGGGTATGTCTCTATCAGTTTTTCACATCGAGAGACTGAAAACTTTGCCCATTCCTCCTTGCAAAACAGCTCGAGCTCAGTGAGGTTGGATGGAGAGCCTTTGTGAACAGCAGTTTTCAGTTCTTTCCACAGATTCTCGATTGGATTCAGGTCTGGACTTTGACTTGGCCATTCTAACACCTGGATATGTTTATTTGTGAACCATTCCATTGTAGAATGCTTTATGTTTTGGATCAGTGTCTTGTTGGAAGACAAATTTCTGTCCCAGTCTCAGGTCTTTTGCAGACTCCATCAGATTTTCTTCCAGAATGGTCCTGTATTTGGCTCCATCCATCTTCCCATCAATTTTAATCATCTTCCCTGTCCCTGCTGAAGAAAAGCAGGCCCAAACCATGATGCTGCCACCACCATGTTTGACAGTGGGGATGGTGTGTTCAGGGTGATGAGCTGTGTTGCTTTTACGTCAAACATAACGTTTTGCATTGTTGCCTAAAAGTTTGATTTTGGTTTTCATCTGACCAGAACACCTTCTTCCACATGTTTGGTGTGTCTCCCAGGTGTCTTGTGGCAAACCTTAAACAACACTTTTTATGGATATCTTTAAGAAATGGCTTTCTTCTTGCCACTCTTCCATAAAGGCCAGATTTGTGCAGTATACGACTGATTGTTGTCCTATGGACAGAGTCTCCCACCTCAGCTGTAGATCTCTGCAGTTCATCCAGAGTGATCATGGGCCTCTTGGCTGCATCTCTGATCAGTCTTCTCCTTGTATGAGCTGAAAGTTTAGAGGGACGGCCAGGTCTTCGTAGATTTGCAGTGGTCTGATACTTTATTTCAATATTATCGTTTGCACAGTGCTCCTTGGGATGTTTAAAGCTTGGGAAATCTTTTTGGATCCAAATCCGGCTTTAAACTTCTCCACAACAGTATCTGGGACCTGCCTGGTGTGTTCCTTGTTCTTCATGATGTTCTCTGCGCTTTAAACGGACCTCTGAGACTATCACAGTGCAGGTGCATTTATACAGAGACTTGATTACACACAGGTGGATTTCATTTATCATCATTAGTCATTTAGGTCAACATTGGATCATTCAGAGATCCTCACTGAACTTCTGGAGAGAGTTTGCTGCACTGAAAGTAAAGGGGCTGAATAATTTTGCATGCCCAATTTTTCAGTTTTTTATTTGTTAAAAAAGTTTGAAATATCCAATAAATTTCGTTCCACTTCATGATTGTGTCCAACTTGTTGTTGATTCTTCACAAAACATTACAGTTTCATATCTTTATGTTTGAAGCATAGATAGTATAATTATGGATGATATCCGCCCATTGGTCTCCTATTCACCAATATTGCATTACGAATGGGAAATAAAATGGCCGTTACATCCGGGCTTTTCAGGTTTTACTCCATAGTAAAACAATAGTTTTTAGATAGCATAAACCAACGTAATTTTCAAAAATTCACCCCCCCCAGAGTTGTCACGTAGTAAAAACTTAGCTCTAGAGACAAGAGCCATCTTTTGTACCAGGCTGTAAACATGAGTTTTACTCTTGTAAAGTCGCCATTGGGTTTCTCCTTATATTTCCGCTTTTGGAGCCTGCCCTCTGGTGGACGGAGGTATATCGCTGTATTTTGCTGTAAAATCACCGTATGGCGGCGCCCTTACACGACAACCATTTAAGAGGTTCCATGGGAGAGGCTTGGTTTGAAGCCTGAAATGTGGCAAAAGGTCGCAACGTTCAAGGGGGCCGGATACTTTCACAAGGCACAGTATTGTGCTTTATGGAGAACCTTTAACTTAATGAATTTATTTTATGGAATAATAATGACAAAATCTATTTTCAAGCCAAATTGGACGATACAGGTATAACATAGCCTATCTAAGTTTAGGTCAGTAGTCCTAAACTAGTGGGTCATTTGTTTTGTGTGGGTTGCGGGCCTTTGCCTGGACAAAAAAATTATAATAATCCTGATATTCATGTGGCAGAGTGGCACATCTCTTCCGTCCACACATAACTGACAAACACTAAATTATGCTTCCTTTCAATCTATTCCTTTTCTTCAAAACAAACAAAAAAAATTCCAATCCTTAGCTTTGTGTACTGTGCTGGGTTTTAACTGAGTTTTTGGTACACTTGTGCTTTTTGTTACCTTGTGTTGTTAAAATTGCTTCCCTTGTTTTCCTCACTTGTAAGTCACTTTGGATAAAAGCGTCTTGTTTTGGTGTGACAAACAAACTGTAAGCCTATCAAAATTGCCAAACAAAGCCACGAGGCTGCACAGAACTAGATTTGTTTAAGTTATCACTATAGGCCCACTTGTTCTTAGCCACTTATCATAAACAGGTGCTGAAAAACAGTATAACATAAAAATCACACAAGACGGACCAATTAACACAGAGATGCTTCTTTTGAAAAATAGAAACATAGGAATATAAAGAATTAACAAAGTACAGTGAAGTTATAGCCTATTGTTTTATTTTTATTTTTTATTTATTTATTTATTTATTTATTTTCACAAATTGATCCTTGATTTGACCCAGTAAACATGCACGAATAGTCATTTTTATTGGTCCCAGACTTCAAGCCAGCGAAGAATTTATGTATTTGATGTCCCCGAAAAAAAGAAAAAAAAATGACCCAGGCATCAGGTTAACCAAGTCTCATCACATTAATACTGTTTTAGTTTAAATCTTCTTTCTCCTGTTGAGACATGGATAACCATGGCTCAATAAACGAAAAAAAATTGTGGTCCTATAAAATACAAGAACTGTTTTTTCTCATTAAATCTTTGTATTTGTTAGTTCAACAATTACTATCTCTATATCTTTGCTGTGTTCTCCACATAGCATCATCCTTGTAAGTTATTTTTAATGAGAACTTATTACTGTTGAACAGTTCCTTCATTTTGTTCAGCTCTGTTGTAATCTCAGTTACTATTAGTTGTAGCTCTTTAACTGTAACTGTAAGTGGTATTATCCATAAATATGATCAATTTTAACTGAGTTGATACAAATTCTTTATGTAAATTATAAATAGTTTTGCATGGTTTTGGTTCACAAGCTTTTTGAAAAGTCTTCAAATTGACAATGTCTTTTATATTTCTTCTTTAAATAATCTAATTAGGGAAAGAAATATTCTCAGGATATTGTATTATTTCCTTTAATTCAATTTCTATAATAATCTTTAATAATTTCTTTTACCTTTTCTTTGTCCTCTATGAGCCAGACTCACTGCAGTAACTGGACAGTGTTCATCACACAGCCTCCAGGTCCAGGCATGCTCAGGCCTCATTACTTTCCTCTGGAACACCATCATCCTTGTGATTGTCGTTTATCAGGAAAGACTAAACATAATATTAACAAAGCTCTGTGTAAGTTTGTGCTTTATTTTTTTAAATTCCCACATATGAAAATATCTTTAGGATTTTGTTCAGTATAGATTTGTTCCATACTGTCTATAAAGAACTCTGTTTTAGTTCAGTGCTTAATAATCACAATAAACATACAATAAACCATTTTGTTTTTGCATTTTTCCCATATTAATCTCAAACGTAACATATTCAAACATAAGGTTATGTTTCCACTACTTTCAGACATCTGAACATTCAGATTTTTGTCCACATAAAGAATGCACCTTACTTAATGTTAAATATAAACTTAAACATCAAGTGTAAACTGAAAATAACTTGTTTCTCTTTATTTTTCACCAAAATTGCAATCAGTAAAAGTCATTACTGTTCATTAAAAAAAAGGCTAAACGTTCCAAAGATTGATGCAGTGTTCACAATGAACACCTCGAAGGGTTTGGCAAAAAGGAAAGACTATTGTGTTTGTCCTCCTAGTTCTCACAATAGTTATTAATCCAAAACATTCCAATCAATAAATCCAACAAAAAATTAAAAATTTAAATAAATCAATAACTCCAAACATTGATTAAAACACAGAGAGCAACTTTAACAAATTATCTTGTTAGTTTAACAATTACCTTTTTATTTATTTATTTCTCTTTAACTTTAGATTTCTCAAATAAACACCTCTACAATCCTCCAAGTTTTAACAGTTTTAACATATAAATATGTTTTATCTCACCAGATTACAAGTTTACAGTTTAAATCTGTATTGTATAGATTAAACTGATCAGCGTCTATTTTAGTGTCAGGTATTATACCTTTATTATAAAATACCATTTTAATAAACCCTTGGTCATTATTTATTTTCAATTGTTTATTTCAGTTTTTCTAAATACTCAGTGAGCAAAGAAAAAGGAGGGTGATAAGAAACCTCTGTTATCTTGTGTTACTGTGGGAACACTGGCCATTAACCCAAACAATGGTTTGTGCTCTATTCACTGTCTACAGTGTTTTTCATTACAAAGTGATCATTTTTATTCTATCCCCAATAACTATGTCTCAGTTATTCTTAGTGCTTTCATACTGATACTTGTCCTAATAGATGCATAAAATAGTTTAGCAAAATATGTAGTTTAGCAAAAATGTTTTATTTTGGATCCAGTTTGTAGATCTTTAACTTCTTCAAATCTTTACACACGCTTCTGTGTCACATAAAAATGTATTAAACTATCTACTGTACTCTGTGGTCTGTCTTTTCACTTTCCTTTTCCTTCTATTCTTCACCTGTCGCTCTCTTCACCAGTCGCTCTCTTCACCCGTCGCTCTCTTCACCCGTCTCTCTCTTCACCCGTCTCTCTCTTCACCTGTCGCTCTCTTCACCTGTCGCTCTCTTCACCTGTCGCTCTCTTCACCTGTCGCTCTCTTCACCTGTCTCTCTCTTCACCCGTCTCTCTCTTCACCCGTCGCTCTCTTCACCTGTCGCTCTCTTCACCCGTCTCTCTCTTCACCCGTCGCTCTCTTCACCTGTCGCTCTCTTCACCTGTCGCTCTCTTCATCCGCTCTCTCTTCATCCGTCGCTCTCTTCACCTGTCGCCTCTTCACCCGCCGCTTCTCACCTGTCGCCTCTTCACCTGTCTCTCTTCATCCGCTCTCTTCACCCGTCTCTCTCTTCACCCGTCGCTCTCTTCACCTGTCGCTCTCTTCACCTGTCGCTCTCTTCACCCGTCTCTCTCTTCACCTGTCTCTCTCTTCACCTGTCGCTCTCTTCACCTGTCTCTCTTCACCCGCCTCTCTTCACCTGTCTCTCTCTTCACCTCGCCTCTCTCTTCACCCGTCTCTCTCTTCACCTGTCTCTCTCTTCACCTGTCTCTCTCTTCACCTGTCTGTCTAGTCTGTGATTTGTCTTCACTTCCTCACATCCAACTTTACACTTGCTTTGTCCTTCTGTCTTCACTTTCAAAGGATCCAGAAGGACAAATTTTGTCAGTGTTATCACGTTTTTATGCACTTTTACAGTTTTGGACTAACTAACACAATCACACACATTCACTTTTAAAAATTTATTTATTTTTATTTTATTTCTCATTTTAGGTCCATTTATATTCTTCTGCGTCCAACACAGTTTTTTCTTCCTTTTAACGTGACACAGAGTTTTTTATGTCTTCTCACAGACTGTATAAGTATTAAGAAAGTTAGTTTGATTAAACTAATTTACTAGTTTTAGTCTCACCTTTTGCTGGAATAGATCTTAACTAAAAACACATACTAAGCAGGTTATTTTCTCCTCGTCCCCCTTCGGACGGTTCTGTGCGTCTTTTAAATGAGTATTTTAAACAGCTGTTTTTACCTTAATCGAAAGCCAATAGTCTGTTTTGTAGCAGGTGTCCGTCCATCGTTTTGTGATGGCCCCGTCACTGCCCCGGGACCAGTGTTGGTCATCTTACTTCAAAAAAGTAATTAGTTACAGTTACAAATTACTTCTCCCAAAAAGTAATTGAGTTAGTAACTCAGTTACCACATTGTAAAAGTAACTCAGTTACTCAGCAAAGTAACTGAAGTTATTTTTTATGTTCTATAAGGGTATTACGTTCTATAACAGCTTAAATATCAAAGATGTTTATATTAACTGATGAAGAATAAAAACACTATATATAGTATTTTAGAACATTTGGTATTTATTTGAACTCAATAGATTGCAGCCTGCCATATGATTTACATAAAAATAAAAACATATAAAAAATAAATATTGAAAATAAAATTCAAGTGCAAAATTAAGACACACAAATGTAAACTTGTGTAAAAAGAAACAAAGGGAGACCTGGCCATTAAGTTATCTCTGTACCTGTAAATTATTGCACAATAAACAAAACACAATCCAACTCTCTCTGTAGATTAACATGTTGTTCATTCTTAAAGAAAATGAATAATACATTAATCTATTCTAAAATACTCCTCTCATTTAACAACTAAACCAGTGGTTGTTGCTGACACGTAAAATCGAGCGTTGCTTGTTTTAACAGTGGCTCTGTCTCCTTCACTGGAACTCGTGTTAGCATGTGTTGATGTGAGGTGCTTCATGAGATTTGAGTTACTTGAGGCAGACATGGATAAAGTTTTTTTTCCTGGACATGGCATGTTACAAAAACATTCTTGCCTTTAATTTCAATTAACAAGAAGTAGTGCCGGTACTTCCAGTTCGAGAACGCTACCTTTGAACTTCCCCGGCTCGTCTTCATTGTCGCTGACGCTGTCTTGTGTTTAGTGGTAGTCAGAGCGCGCAGTGAGCCTGCGTCAGCCAATCATCGCTTTTGCAGCGCTGTCATTGCCTCCCCCCCCGCTCTCTCCAGCAGCAGCTGTGTAGCCAAAGCATAATACCTCGTGCTTTATTCAACCAAATTGTAGTAATGCGACACTTAACATTCTTAACGGCGTTACAACGATGGGAAAAGTAATTAATTAGAGAACTCCGTTACTGAAAAATTAACACCGTTAGTAACGCCGTTATACTCTAAAGGCCCGTTCACACCGGAACGAATTTTGCGCGCGATATCTGCCAACGTTTAACGCCTCGTGACTAAACAAAGGGCGCCAATGTGATTGTGCACACCGACGCGAAAAACGCCACGCGTAAAGCGTCATTTTTTAAAAAACGTTCACTTTATTGGTTTGACGCGCCCCTCTGTGCCGCCCCTGTGTGAGCAGTGGCCTCAGTCTGGCCACCCTGAGAAAAAATGTCAGGCTCCGCCTCTGTGACCCAAAGCTCATGACCAAGTTTAAACTTCACGGACCAGTTTTCCAGTACCTCGTTTAGAAAAAAATAAAAAATACTAATCAAATATGTACTATAACTAGGCTACTTCAAAAGTTAAATGAATATCTTAAAAGTCAGTATAGTAGATTGAAAAGTCTACAGTTTCTTATTTTTAATGACTAAATGTTCACTTGGAACAGAGCACTCGTGATTGGTCAAATTTGTTTATTTATTCTATTCAAGATTCAAGATTTTTATTCGTCACGTACAAAATTATATACAGCATATATAACCAGCAGTGAAATGTGAGTCAGGTCCGCTCCATGGACAGTGCAATTATTAGGAAAACACACAGATGAAAATATACATAAATGTAGCTATGTAAGAATGAGATAAAAGTAAACAATAAAAAATATAAGAATAAAATCTAAAAAATATAAAAAGTGTGTAATGTGGGAATAAATCTAGATCGCAAAATAATGTACATGAATGTAAACTGTAGACTTAAAATATTAAAAAATGTACAGGGATGTACAGTGTGCATATATGCATTTAGCTGTGGTCTTAAATATTAAGAATCACATGAAGGTGCAGGAAGCAAATGTGCAAAACAGTTTGTAGCAGAACAGAGTGACACTGTCAGTGTGTCACTGTGAGGTAGCTGGTTTTGAGTTCAAGAGCCTGATGGCCTGTGGGAAAAAACTCCTCCTAAGTCTCTCAGTTTTTGCCATCAGGCTACGGTAGCGCTTACCAGATGGCAGCAGAGTGAAAATATGATTACTGGGGTGGGTGGAGTCTTTGGTGATTTTTGCAGCTCTGCTTCTGCAGCGTTTGTGGTAGATGTCCTGCAGAGAGGGGAGAGCAGACCCTGAAATGCGCTCAGCTAAGCGCACAACTCTCTGCAGGGCTTTGCAGTCTTGACTGGAGCTGTTCCCATACCACACTGAGATACATTGAGTCAATATACTTTCTATAGCTCCAGAATAGAAAGTTTTCAGGATTGCTGGTGAGACCCTGAATTTCCTCAGCTGTCGCAGATAGTACAGTCTTTGCCTGGCTTTATTAACCTGAGTTTGAGTGTGAGTAGTCCAAGTCAGGTCCTCAGAGATGTTTACACCGAGGTACTTGAAGCTACTCACCCTCTCCACAGGGGTCCCGCCTATCATAAGAGGAGTGTAGGGCTGCTGCTGCGTCTTCCTGAAGTCTACAATCAGTTCTTTTGTTTTGCTCACATTCAGAGAGAGGCAGTTGTCCTGGCACCATGATGTTAATTTCCCTACTTCATCCAAGTATGCGGTCTCATTGTTGTTGTGAATGAGGCCCAGAACCACAGTATCATCAGCGAATTTGATAATGGATGTGGAGCTGTGCGAGGACACGCAGTCGTGTGTGTAGAGGGAGTAAAGAAACAGTTCCCCAACGTGATTTGAACACGCAGCCTTCTGATCTGGAATCAGACGCGCTACCGTTGCGCCACGAGGCCAGTGTGTTTAGTATATATTATACAACTCCAACTCCTAATTGGAGCAGTGTTACTGACAACACTGCACCTGAATGGAGCATTGTCACTAACGACTCTACACCTGATTGGAGCAGTGTCTCTGTTCTTTTCTCAGTTGTCCTTTCAGGCTGTTGTATTTTTTCAGTATTTTTTGAGTGTTTTAGTGATTTGTTAGAAATAGACACAAAGACATTTGGAGTAATGAGGGGGCAATAGAGGGTTATTTCAACAACAAGAGGAAGCCATTGCTGCCTTCTGCTGTTCAGTTCTGGGTACTCTAACTAAATCAGTGCGACCCTCAGTGAACAAAATTAGGAAGAGCAATTGATTTTATTAAAAAATAGCTGTTAATGTCTTTAGTGTAGTTTTCACACTTTGCAAATTCATCACACTGTACTCTTTGGCTGGCCGGTATTTGGCCTGCGGACCGTATGTTTGACACTCCTGGACGAAAGCAAACGACAATTCTTCATGAACCACACACACTACATTAGTCTATACAATTTAAAAAGACTGTGTAAAATTACCATTATATTATTACTTTTCATAAATGGTTGCTTTTTACTTGAAGAAGGATAAAGATAGTTCATGGGTTTCAGAGGTTGTATATGGTTGCACCGGTGGCTTCAGCTGCATTGATTGAGGATCATAATCACGTGCCTAGTTCCCAAACAGACAATGCATGGAAGAGTTGCCTAGTTTTCCTTAAATACAAACCATTAAAAGCCAGTATTATGGCACCTAGAGGCCTGTATTTTAGTTTTAAAAACGTCCCGCATCCTTGCTGTGAATTTGATTAAGTTACTTTGCGCCATCGAGTTATTTTTAGAACATTTACTGTCTGTTAAAATGTTTTGGCCGTTCAGCAGTTGCCATTTTAGAACTCTATTTGTGTAGAGAGGCCCAATTTAAGTTTAGGATAAAGTTGAATTACTTTATTTTTCATTATTATGAATTTTATAGATTTAAACATTTAAAAATGTATACATTTGTATCAGAATGTTGATACTTTAAATATAATAAAACTAATCATAATTTTCGAAAATTTTATTATAAATATATGAAATATGTCCAGATAAATATTAAATACTGCAGTAAAATTGTACTGGATAATAAAAAAATTAAAGTACTTAAAAATATAAAATCACTTGTTTGATTTGTACATTTGTCTTGGTTTATATCTGTTTATTTACTTTTTCAACCTGCTTATGCTGCTTCTGCTTCTGCTGCTGATTGTGGGAGGGAACAGGCTTCTCGGCGGGAGGTTAGAGGCTCTGTATCGATAGAACAATATCATTTCTGTATAATACAAAATAATTCTGGCTTTGGACACAGAGTTATAAAAATGTAAGTGTTACCAGACTGTTTAGTGTTATTTGGTCTTAATCATCCTGAAGCAAATTTTATAGGCACAGTCTGTAAATCTGTCTGTGAAGGTAAGCATAGGCGGCACCAGCCAAGTGCTGTATAGCCTTAGTAATATACCAGTATAAAACCGAACCGTAACTGTCCTGGATTTATCCAAACTCATTAAACATGTGCAACAATAGCCTTTGTTGAAAAAAGCACTCCTGCCTCACCAGCCAAGGAGTCTCCTCTGACCGTGCCAACATTAACATCTCCACCACTGCCCTAGACCCCCCATTCCATCTCCATCCCAACCCCAAATTCACCAATGAGATTTCCACCTGGAAATTTAGGTGAAATCTGGAATTAAAATGGTACCCCTCATGCCTAACTTGGCCACAGGTATTATCATCATCCCTACAAAACAGCTCTTCAGCTCTGCCACCTTGGCCAACACCAAGACCCTCTCCACCTCCTCCCAGACCAGCTCTAAAAGCCTTGACTAGCATCAAGGCTACTATCAGCTATCAGGACACTGGGGGCCTCTGCTGTTCCAGGACTTTTTGTCATAATAAACCACTTCTCAACCTGAGGCCCTGGGAGAAAACACCCGAACAACAGACAAATCTGATTCAAATCCCCAGCAAACAGATAATGTCATGTCCTTCTCAAACAGACTTGAAACTTGCAGTGTTCAATTTTATAACTTCGTAAGTAAGTCTTACAGTTTTGCAGCAAACTTTGTGTTTGTTTTGTGAATCGCCAACATCCGATATCTCGCTCAAACATCTCGCTTCTGGCAGGTTTAGTCCCAGTTCATTGGTATAAATAATGAATAAAAGGGGAAATAATATAGATACCCCCTTATGGACATTATTTATTTGCACTTTATGACGAGCCTAGTTCACAGTAGTCTATGAATCCTTATTAGTCTGACAATGATGAGGATGATGATATGTGTTTGTCTGTCTCTCAGCAAATGAATTGGCCCAATAACAATGACCAATAGCTGCAAAACATGATAAAAAACAAAATACACTTTTATGGCCATATTCAGTAAAGAGGCATATTCAATCCTGACCAAAATGGGGCTCAGAGACAGGGTGGCTAGGCATAGATATGCCATCCGTTCAGGAAATCTAAATTATCCGATGCCTAAGCATTATTTGGAAGTTCACCATGGAAATGACTCCACCTTAAAAGTATCTGGGAGTAAGTAAAACACAGAAAATTAAGTTTTACAATTTTATTGCAAGGTAATACAGTAAATGCAGCTTCAGTAGAAGCAAATGTTCTTTCGAAGCCAACTGAAGATACTGCCGAATCCTCTGTTGTTTGTGTTTTCAAACTTTGAAGTAGAGAGTTGGCATGAGGAAGATTTCTTGTTCATCTTAGCGGGCTGTGTCGTGATGATAGCTGCAAAGGCTGGTTGTTGAGTAGTTACGACAACAGGCAGAGAACCACACACGTCAGAGTCTTGGCTTGGCATTGTTAGTTGGACATTGACAGCTTGAGCAGCACAGTCAGCTTCTTTGGGAGACTCCTTCACATTTGGTCCAGCAGTAGTAACTGATTCTGTATCAGAAAAAAACTGCAGCTCAGTAGGAGGGTCAGTGTGTAGCTCGGTAGGTGGAGGCAGCTTAGGTGTTGAAGCCTCAGTGACAGTAGCAGAATCGTCACAGGAAAGAAGATGGCAGTTAGGTGTTGATGACTTTGTAAAATGAGGAAGGTCTTGTGTCGAAGCTTCTGTTGAGACAGTGATGTCTGAAGGAACCTCACTGGGAGGCAGGGGAGCAGACACTGGTCTTTCAGCAGACATTTCCTCTTGTAATTCAACACTATGGTCTGGCTTTAGGTCAGAAAGCGGCTCCTGGTCAGTAGGAGGTTCAGTGGGTAGCTCAGTAGGATCAGGCAGGCCAGGTGTTAAAGCCTCCTGGGAGATGGAGACGGCAGGCGGAGCATCACTGGGAAGCGGAGTAACAGAGGCTGGTTCTACTGCACGTCTACAGTCTGTTCTACTGCACATCTACAGTCTGTTCTACTGCACATCTACAGTGTTCCATTTCACATCTACAGTGTTTTATTTCACATCTACAGTGTTTTATTTCACATCTACAGTGTTCTACTGCACATCTACAATCTGTTCTACTGCACATCTACAGTCTGTTCTACTGCACATCTACAGTGTTCTACTGCACATCTACAGTGTTCTACTGCACATCTACAGTGTTCTACTGCACATCTACAGTGTTCTACTGCACATCTACAGTGTTTTATTTCACATCTACAGTGTTCTACTGCACATCTACAGTGTTCTACTGCACAACTACAGTGTTCCATTTCACATCTACAGTGTTTTATTTCACATCTACAGTGTTCTACTGCACATCTACAGTGTTCTACTGCACATCTACAGTGTTTTATTTCACATCTACAGTGTTCTACTGCACATCTACAGTGTTCTACTGCACATCTACAGTGTTCTACTGCACATCTACAGTGTTCTACTGCACATCTACAGTGTTTTATTTCACATCTACAGTGTTCTACTGCACATCTACAGTGTTCTACTGCACAACTACAGTGTTCCATTTCACATCTACAGTGTTTTATTTCACATCTACAGTGTTCTACTGCACATCTACAATGTTCTACTGCACATCTACAGTGCTCTACTGCACATCCACAGTGTTCTACTGCACATCTACAGTATTCTATTTCACATCTAAAGTGTTCTACTGCACATCTACAGTGTTCTATTTCACATCTACAGTGTTCTATTTCACATCTACAGTGTTCTATTTCACATTTACAGTGTTCTATTTCACATCTACAGTGTTCTATTTCACATCTACAGTGTTCTACTGCACATCTACAGTGTTCTATTTCCCTGTTAGTTTGTTCTACTGCACATTTACAGTGTTCTACTTCACATTTACAGTGTTCTACTGCACATTTACAGTGTTCTACTGCACATCTACAGTGTTCTATTTCACATCTACAGTGTTCTATTTCCCTGTTAGTTTGTTCTACTGCACATTTACAGTGTTCTACTTCACATTTACAGTGTTCTACTTCACATTTACAGTGTTCTACTGCACATCTACAGTGTTCTACTGCACATCTAGAGTGTTCTACTGCACATCTACAGTGTTCTACTGCACATTTACAGTGTTCTACTGCACATTTACAGTGTTTTACTGCACATCTACAGTGTTCTACTGCACATCTACAGTGTTCTACTGCACATCTACAGTGTACTACTGCACATCTACAGTGTTCTATTTCCCTGTTAGTTTGTTCTACTGCACATTTACAGTGTTCTACTTCACATTTACAGTGTTCTACTTCACATTTACAGTGTTCTACTGCACATCTACAGTGTTCTACTGCACATCTACAGTGTTCTATTTCACATATACAGTGTTCCCTGTCAAAAGCTACACTCGATGCTGCGTAGCATTACGCTATGGGGAACATTCTTTGTGTGACCGGTTGTGAAGCACGTGTGTCAAACAGGCCAAGAATTGGCTTATAATACCTCTGTTGGTGACGCAGCTCATCAGCGGCAGCTGTGTGATTGCGCGCACCTGAACAGAGGGTATAATAACACATGACGCGGGAGCGTCTTCAGGTTTCTTTGTCTTCAGATCGCATTGTGTGAAGTGTGAGCAAACCTACTCTCTGTGCCAGTACGAAAATATATAAAATAATAAATACAAAAGTATCATGACTGGGTTCAGTAAGAAATGTGTGCCTCCGTAACAGAGGCACATTGCTGACGATGATCAGCATGAATTTTGTTTTGAGTGTTGATCTGGCTGAGGCGCAGGGATCAGATCCTATGTCCTCGCGCTCTCACCAGATGAGGCAGACACCGGCTCTGTGCTCGGGCGGGCGCTCGGCGCTTCCCATGAGCACGTCGATGAAGCCTCATCCCTGGCTTCTGGGCGCCGCAGCCTCGGAGTGCTCTTCCGCTCTGACGCCGGCGTTTGAGGAGCTGCTCATGGTGGTTACAGGAGCAGTGGCGAAGCTGGGTGTTGGGTGGCCTCGGGGGCAGGGCACCCCTAAATTATTTTGGGTTGCCCTGCTCCTGAGGCCACTCAGTATTCAGTTTAGAGTATTTAATACTCTGAACTGGATGACAGGTTTCTGTCAGGTGGCCAGGGGAGGGATCACAGCGGTCTCTCCTTCTTGGGACCTCCATGAGGAGCTGGCACGCTCATGGAATAAGCCCTATTCGTCCGCGTTTTTGTGCCTTCGACGCCGATTTATTCGACTATCGTGGGCGCACAGGTGCGGGTTATGGGTCGATGCCCCAGGTGGAAGAGACGCCTGCGGGCTATCTCTCCCCCGGGACATCGTCCTCCCTAAGAAAGCCTACACTCCCCAACAAGCCATGCCGGTTCACGTCATCACTGGTGGGGAAGGCTTTCCAGGTGGCGGGTCAGGCTGGTGCAGCACTGCACACCATGGCGGTTTTGCAGGCATACCAGGCTGAGCTGCTCAAAGATTTGAGCACAGGGGGTTCTGTGGACGAGGACGCGTTTTCTGAGCTACGCCGTGCCACAGACCTCTCTCTCAGTGCAACTAAGCAGACGGCCCGCGCTATTGGGCGCTCCATGTCTGCTTTGTCGGAAAGACATCTGTGGCTTAACCTCACGGGCATCAAAGAGAAGGACCGCGCCTTCCTCCTGGATGCACCCATCTCGCCTTCCGGTCTTTTTGGCAACGTGGTGGACTCCGTCGCCACTAGGCGAGGCTAAACGCTACGAGGAGGTGTTTGTGAGGTTCCTTCCTCGCCGTGCTCAGCAGCTGGGACCGTCGGCCACCCTGTCCCGGCCAGGTCCAGCCCCTTCCAGAGAAAAGCGGGCTGCCCAGAAGGAGAGTGTGGCGAATCGTGCCCCCTGGACTGGGAGGATTCTCGCGCTGCTCAAAAGAGAACGGACCTGCGGAATGTTATCTCCGCCAAGAAGCAGAGGCCCTGAAATTGGCGCGCCCATGGCGCGGCGTGCTCCCACCGGGTGGGGCGCAACAAAATCCAAGAGAGTCTAAAGACTCCATGTCGACACCCTCAGGAGTCTGCTGTTTTTTCTCCGCCGCCACTGGCATTCGGGGAGCAGCAGTCTCCAGCGCAATTGTAAGTGTCCGGCCGTCTCCTGCCTTGGTTCAGGACGGCGGGTGTCTTACATCCCCCAAAACCGACGTGCCAAAACTACTGTCCCTTTCGGAGAAACTGGCAGCATGGATGCTCCTGCCAAATATCTCCCGTGGGTAATAAGGACTGTGGCCAAAGGCTACAGACTTCAGTTCGCCAATCGTCCTCCGTTTCAACGGCGTGGTCTCCACTTCCGTGAAACCGAACGAGCCATGTATTGACACAGGAACTGCAGGTTCTGCTGGACAAAGGGGCCATAGAACGTGTTCCCCACCAGACAGACAATCCAGGTTTTACAGCCGGTATTTTCTAGTTCGAAAAAGATGGGGGCTGCGCCGATTTTAGACCTTCGCGGGTTAAACCGCTACCTCAAAGCATTAAAATTCAAAATGCTCACAATAAAAATGATTGTGTCCCAGATCCGATTAAGCGACTGGTTTGTCACCATCGATCTAAAGGACGCGCGTATTTTCACATAGAAATCCTGCCACAGCACAGAAAGTTCCTGAGGTTCGCCGGGAGCGAAGCGTACCAGTATCGGGTTCTTCCGTTCGGCCTGGCCTTGTCACCCCGTACATATACAAAATGCATGAATGCATCCTTGGCTCCTTTGCAACTCCAGGGCATCCGCATTTTGAATTACATAGACGACTGGCTGATATTAGCTCAGTCTCAGGAGCTAGTGCTTCGACATCGGACGTCGTCCTAGCTCATCTCGACTCTCTAGGCTTGAGACTCAACGCCGAGAAGAGCGTTCTCTCGGCCGCTCAGAGGACAACATATCTAGGGGTTGTTTGGGACTCAACCGAGATGCAGGCACATCTGTCTCCTGCACGTGTCGGGTCCATTCTAACTACCCTGAAAGCTATCAGGCTAGGCCAGGAAGTGACTGTGCACTTCTTTCAAAGAATATTGGGTCTCATGGCATCTGCATCCACGGTAATTCCTTTGGGCCTTCTGCACATGAGACCGTTTCAGCTGTGGCTCTTAGATGGCCGTCCAGCCCAAGGGATATGGAGAGGCCATCTTCTCGCATGGCACATCAATTGCCTCGAGATGAAGGCTGTATTTCTGGCCCTGAAATACTTCCTCCAGCAGCTAAGGGGCTACCATATTCCAGCAGCTAAGGGGCTACCATATCCTAGTACAAGTAGACAGCACAGTGGTGGTCTCTTACATAAATCGTCAGGGCGGACTGCGTTCGTGCCGCTTGAACAAGCTAGCTCAGCAGGTGCTGCTTTGGGCTCAGGACAAGTTCCTGTCCCTCAGGGCGATTTATATCCCCGGGCGCATGAATGTGGGAGCAGATTTATTGTCCAGACAGGCTGTGACACATGGGGAGTGGGAACTCCAACCCGAGGTAGTGAGCCAAATCTGGGAAAGATTTTACGAAGCAGAGGTGGACCTCTTTGCTTCACAGCAGACAGCACAATGTCCCCTCTACTTCTCTCTGACTCCTCCAGCTCCCCTGGGTCTGGAGGCAATGGCCCATGTGTGGCCCAGACTGCGCCTTTATGCATTTCCCCCGGTGGCTCTGCTCCCGGGAGTCCTGGCGAAGGTCCGTCAACGGGGGTCGCGCCTCTTACTAGTAGCGCCCGTTGGCCAGCAGAGTGTGGTTCTCAGACCTAATATCTCTCCTCGACGGCTCGCCATGGGCGATTCCGACCAGGAGGGATCTCCTTTCTCAGGCACAGGGGACAGTGTTTCATCCCGGCCCGAGCTCTGGAACCTTTACGCCTGGCCCTGAGGGGGACCATTTAAGAGATGTCGGGCTCCCAGCCCCTGTTGTAGAGACTATTCTGAGCGCTAGGTCTCCCTCTACTAGGAGAGCCTATGCCTGCAGATGGCGTGTCTTTGATGCCTGGTGTGCTACACATCATACAGACCCAGTCCACTGCCAGATTGTTTCAGTGCTGGAGTTTCTGCAGGACAAACTGTCCTCGGGCACTAATCCTAGCACACTCAGGGTTTTCGTGGCCGCCATTTCGGCTTGCCACGCCCTGATTGCGGGGTTGAGACCCCAAACTAGAGCTAGAGTTCCTTCCTGGGACCTAGCTATAGTGCTGGAGGGCTTAGTAAGCACTCCTTTTGAACCACTGGAGTCAGCGTCTGTCAAGTTTCTGACTCTAAAGATGGTTCTTCTGGCGGCCATTACCACTCTCAAGAGGGTTGGAGATTGCAGGCTCTGTCAGTTTCGCCCTCCTGCCTAGACTTTGCTCCTGGGCTGGTCAAAGCCATTTTGCATCCTCACCCTAACTATCTTCCAAAAGTTCCATTTTCGACCTTAAATCCGGTCATTCTTGAAGCAGGAGAGACTTCACTTACTGTGTCCAGTACGTGCCCTCCAGACTTATGTCCACCGCACTAGCCAGTGGCGTAAGTCCGAACAGCTGTTTATATGCTACGGGGGCTGCAAGCTGGGGGTTGCAGCTACCAGACAAACTATATCACGTTGGGTGAAGGATGCCATTGCCCTGGCCAATGACGCAGCGGTCAAACTTCGCCCATTGGTGTGAGGGCTCATTCTACTAGAGGGGTTGCAGCTTCAACAGCTCTAGCAAAAGGTGCCCCTCTGCAGCAAGTTTGTGATGCGGCAGGCTGGTCCTCCCCGCACACATTCATCAGATTCTATAGCTTGGATGTTCATGCTACTCAGGGCTTGCATGTCCTTGAGTCATCATCCCAAAATTGTGTTTGAGACCTCTTTTGTGTTTGTGCACACTTCACAACCCGACGGGTCCAGACACTTACAGTGCGGCGGCGTTGGTAATCTCGTTCCCCATAGCGTAATGCTACGCGGCATCGAGTGTAGCTTTGACAGGAACGTCCTCGATTACTTGACTGTAACCCTGTTCCCTTAAAAGCGGAACGCAGATGCTGCGCTGCAATGCCGCACTGGGCGTGTCCGGGCACTCTTCAGACAAAGTTGACCTGAAGACGCTCCCGCGTCATGTGTTATTATACCCTCTGTTCAGGTGCGCGCAATCACACAGCTGCCGCTGATGAGCTGCGTCACCAACAGAGGTATTATAAGCCAATTCTTGGCGTGTTTGACACACGTGCTTCACAACCGGTCACACAAAGAATGTTCCCCATAGCGTAATGCTACGCAGCATCTCGTTCCCGCTTTTTAAGGGAACAGGGTTACAGTCAAGTAACCCGAGACGTTCTACTTCACATTTACAGTGTTCTAATGGACATCTACAGTGTTCTACTGCACATCTAGAGTGTTCTACTGCACATCTACAGTGTTCTACTGCACATTTACAGTGTTCTACTGCACATCTACAGTGTTCTACTGCACATCTACAGTGTTCTATTTCACATCTACAGTGTTCTACTGCAGTCATTCCCAAACTGTGGTCCGCGGACCACTAATGGTCCGTGAGGGTACTGCAGGTGGTCCGTGGAAAGGCAAAATAAAATAATATTTTACCTTAATTTTACCAGGAAATTCCCATCAAAAAATTTAAAAGAATATGTAGGCCTATATTGATATAACATTTGCATTAAATTGTCAAGTTATTGTGCGATTACTAAAATAGGCCAGTGGTGTTCGGCCGTGACGTTCAAGTTCAGTGTCGTTATGGATCGGTGGATAGCAACAGGTTCTCTGAAGAGAAAAGAGGCAGCCGTTGTGTGCAGTAAACTTTCTTTTAACAAGCCTGTTGCACACTGATGTGATGACTAGTTATTATAGTGCTAGTAAGCCTATTTAGAGGTGCGGATTAGTGGTCAGTGGGTAGCTCGGTAGGTGGAGGCAGCTTAGGTGTTGAAGCCTCAGTGACAGTAGCAGAATCGTCACAGGAAAGAAGATGGCAGTTAGGTGTTGATGACTTTGTAAAATGAGGAAGGTCTTGTGTCAAAGCTTCTGTTGAGACAGTGATGTCTGAAGGAACCTCACTGGGAGGCAGGGGAGCAGACACTGGTCTTTCAGCAGACATTTCCTCTTGTAATTCAACACTATGGTCTGGCTTTAGGTCAGAAAGCGGCTCCTGGTCAGTAGGAGGTTCAGTGGGTAGCTCAGTAGGATCAGGCAGGCCAGGTGTTAAAGCCTCCTGGGAGATGGAGACGGCAGGCGGAGCATCACTGGGAAGCGGAGTAACAGAGGCTGGTTCTACTGCACGTCTACAGTCTGTTCTACTGCACATCTACAGTCTGTTCTACTGCACATCTACAGTCTGTTCTACTGCACATCTACAGTCTGTTCTACTGCACATCTACAGTGTTCCATTTCACATCTACAGTGTTTTATTTCACATCTACAGTGTTCTACTGCACATCTACAGTGTTCTACTGCACATCTACAGTGTTCTACTGCACATCTACAGTGTTTTATTTCACATCTACAGTGTTCTACTGCACATCTACAGTGTTCTACTGCACATCTACAGTGTTCCATTTCACATCTACAGTGTTTTATTTCACATCTACAGTGTTCTACTGCACATCTACAATGTTCTACTGCACATCTACAGTGTTCTACTGCACATCCACAGTCTGTTCTACTGCACATTTACAGAGTTCTACTGCACATGTACAGGGTTCAATTTATCATCTACAGTGTTCTATTTTGCATCTACAGTGTTCTACTGCACATCTAAAGTGTTCTACTGCACATCTACAGTGTTCTATTTCACATCTACAGTGTTCTATTTCACATCTACAGTGTTCTACTGCACATCTACAGTGTTCTATTTCCCTGTTAGTTTGTTCTACTGCACATTTACAGTGTTCTACTTCACATTTACAGTGTTCTACTGCACATTTACAGTGTTCTACTGCACATTTACAGTGTTCTACTTCACATTTACAGTGTTCTACTGCACATTTACAGTGTTCTACTTCACATTTACAGTGTTCTACTGCACATCTACAGTGTTCTATTTCACATCTACAGTGTTCTATTTCCCTGTTAGTTTGTTCTACTGCACATTTACAGTGTTCTACTTCACATTTACAGTGTTCTATTTCACATCTACAGTGTTCTATTTCCCTGTTAGTTTGTTCTACTGCACATTTACAGTGTTCTACTGCACATCTACAGTGTTCTATTTCACATCTACAGTGTTCTATTTCCCTGTTAGTTTGTTCTACTGCACATTTACAGTGTTCTACTTCACATTTACAGTGTTCTACTGCACATTTACAGTGTTCTACTTCACATTTACAGTGTTCTACTGCACATTTACAGTGTTCTACTGCACATCTACAGTGTTCTATTTCACATCTACAGTGTTCTATTTCCCTGTTAGTTTGTTCTACTGCACATTTACAGTGTTCTACTTCACATTTACAGTGTTCTATTTCACATCTACAGTGTTCTATTTCCTGTTAGTTTGTTCTACTGCACATTTACAGTGTTCTACTGCACATCTACAGTGTTCTATTTCACATCTACAGTGTTCTATTTCCTGTTAGTTTGTTCTACTGCACATTTACAGTGTTCTACTTCACATTTACAGTGTTCTATTTCACATCTACAGTGTTCTATTTCCCTGTTAGTTTGTTCTACTGCACATTTACAGTGTTCTACTTCACATTTACAGTGTTCTACTGCACATTTACAGTGTTCTACTTCACATTTACAGTGTTCTACTGCACATTTACAGTGTTCTACTGCACATCTACAGTGTTCTATTTCACATCTACAGTGTTCTACTTCACATCTATAGTGTTCTACTGCACATTTACAGTGTTCTACTGCACATTTACAGTGTTCTACTTCACATTTACAGTGTTCTACTGCACATTTACAGTGTTCTACTGCACATCTACAGTGTTCTATTTCACATCTACAGTGTTCTACTGCACATCTAGAGTGTTCTACTGCACATCTACAGTGTTCTACTGCACATTTACAGTGTTCTATTTCACATCTACAGTGTTCTATTTCACATATACAGTGTTCTACTTCACATTTACAGTGTTCTACTGCACATTTACAGTGTTTTACTGCACATTTACAGTGTTCTACTGCACATTTACAGTGTTTTACTGCACATTTACAGTGTTCTACTGCACATTTACAGTGTTCTACTGCACATCTACAGTGTTCTATTTCACATCTACAGTGTTCTACTTCACATCTACAGTGTTCTATTTCCCTGTTAGTTTGTTCTACTGCACATTTACAGTGTTCTACTTCACATTTACAGTGTTCTACTGCACATCTACAGTGTTCTACTGCACATCTAGAGTGTTCTACTGCACATCTACAGTGTTCTACTGCACATTTACAGTGTTCTATTTCACATCTACAGTGTTCTATTTCACATCTACAGTGTTCTATTTCACATATACAGTGTTCTACTTCACATTTACAGTGTTCTACTGCACATTTACAGTGTTTTACTGCACATTTACAGTGTTCTACTGCACATTTACAGTGTTTTACTGCACATTTACAGTGTTCTACTGCACATCTACAGTGTTTTACTGCACATCTACAGTGTTCTACTGCACATCTAGTGTTCTACTGCACATCTACAGTGTTCTCCACTCAACGCTAGCACCAGAGTCAATCGGAGTCAACGGAGAGTGAGCAATTATGCCCGTATTTTGTGCAGCTTACGGTTGCAATAACCGACGCAGTATTGAAACTAGATCGCATGGGATTACATTTCACAAGTAAGATTGAACAATAATTTAGGTTATTTTACCATTTACCGTTTACTTACGTGTAACGTTCAGCAGGAACTGGTAACGCGTCTTAGGCTACTCTCTCTCATAATCTCTTGCTGATTTTTTTTTTCTCTTCACACTTTGAAGGTTTCCCAGTGATACAGGCTTGAGGAGGCAATGGGAAGTTGCTATTAGACGGGAGGGTTTTGTTGTGACTGAGTTGTCAAAGCTCTGCAGTGAACACGTCAAGCCTGATGATTTTGACAGGACGAGTCAGATTGGCACTTATTGGAGCGAAGATGGTAAAATGCAAGAGCCAGACTTAAACAGGCTGATCATAACTTCATGAGCTGTTCCAAAATGTTTAAGAATCTTGAGTGTGTTCAACAATGTATTAGTGTTTACATTAGTCTAAATGTAGTCAGCAAAGTAAAGCTAAGTCTCAGAAACTATAGAGCTAACTGCAGTTTTCAGAGTCTGAATCCAAGATGATAGACAGCAGCAAACTTGAAGTATCTTCAACAGTGAAGTGATGCAGGAACAGGCACCAGGTCCTGAAAATAAAATAAACATATAAACATGATTTTATTTCTTAAATTAGATCATTTTAATGACAATAAAATGATAGATTATCACACGCCTCATGTGTTCTTGTTAGAGTATTTAAAACAAGTTATTGCACTATAACAGTAAAACAAACAAAACAAACTAAAGAATGGGAATAAATGCATTACCTTCAGCAGTGGACACCTCACACCGTTCCCTCATTATTGGAGTAGAGCTTGTCCTGGGACACTCTGGCAGCTCCATCAGTGTCTGTGTCACATGACACACTCCTATTAGGCGTTCTGGCCTGGGTGGCTGCAAAAAAAGAGTTTAACAAATGATTTGTTATCTTGATTATGTGATGAGACCCAAACATCTGGGTCCACAACTCACAAAAACTGCACAATCCCTAAAAGATGCTCTGCCTTTGCACAATCAGCCTTTTCATTTCAAACCATCAAACAATGGAATCAGATCCTAGGCAATTGGGCAACCTGGCCATTTCATACTGGACGGAGCTGCGCTCAATCTGACTTCCTGTGGGCCTGGAGGAATTGGCCATTACACACTGGCTGCCCTGTCGCTGTTCTTGTGGAGGAATTACTGACGAAATCAGGGCGAGTAGCTGCCGTGCCCTCTCCTGTGTCTCAGCTGAATTTAACTGGAAAGGGATTTTAGTTTAGATGTACAAACATATTTAAAATAACTATCTTGCTCCAATGTACTTAACTAAAAATAATTTTCAATGGCTTACCTGTGGTTGGTTCTCCATGCTGGGATTAAAAGAAAAATAATTACCATGACAGTACAGGCACAAACATATTTTTGGGTTGCTAATTTAAGAGTTAGTCCTAGACCTGCAATTTACCTTGTCAGCTCTAGACCTCGGCTAGATGGTAAAAATATTTAGAATAAGCCCTGTGTAGCTGAGTTTGCGAGCTATACATGCAGTGTAGCTAAGCATGTAGTGCAACAACCATACAAAGACTATTTTAAACAAAACTAGGTGGGGACACTTTCAAACGGTATATCAATCACTGTCTAACGTTAGCTAGTTGTAGGGTTGCCACCTTCCATGCATACTAACGTTAGTTGAAAGTTGTACGGAGGTTGTATGAACAAGCAGTTACTCTTCAGGGGTGTTTTGAGGCTAGCAAGTGCAAAGGTAGAAACTAGCTCACTACTCACTAAATAAGGCGTGAAACTATCTAAATCAAAACATTAATTTGGCATTTGATTAAAACAAAGTATAAACCAGGTGAGTTTGCAAGTTTACCTAGCATGATGGCTGGTTAGCTTTACTAGCGATTAGCAAGCAAATAATATAATACACATTCATTCATGAATATGAGTGCTATTTTTTAATGTTTAATCTTCAGTGATACTGAACTTGCTCAGCCAGCTGTGTGTCATCATCTTACCCAAACATTGGAAGTGTCATATGTTCGTGCTCAACTTAACTATACATAAGGCAGAAGCGGCATCTATGCAGGTGAACCGAACAATGGTGTAATGATTCAGTTCGATTCGCAAGACAAGACGATACTCAAACGACTGGCCAATAGGAACGCGGCCCCGCCCATGACACAATTCTCACAGTGAAAGCAAAATCCTGACACGAGAGCAAGAAATTGCATCAAGAGCAAAGAAAAGCATTTCGAGAGAAACACTTTTTTTTTTTAAAGAAAATATTTTCACACTGATAGCAAAAATATATTTGAGAGTTTTTTTCAAAGTATTTTGAGAGAGATTTTTTTTCTCAGAAATAATTTTAAAAATTTCAAATGTATATTTTTTTATGTTCTATGTGAAAACACTTTCTCTCAAATATTCTTTTTTTTCTCATGAAATGTTTTTTTGCTATCAGTGTGATAACTTTTTCTCTCAACCTTTTTTTTTCTCTCAGATATTTTTTTTTTCTCTCAACCTTTTTTTTTTCTCTCAGATTTTTTTTTTTTTCTCTCGGATCTTTTATTTTCTCGCATGTAATAAAGACACAATACTAACTCCATACTGGTTGCTTTGGTGCTGTGTGCAGGTGCCAAGTCCTGTTGGAAAATAAAATCTGCAGCTCCATAAAGTTGGTCAGGAGCAGGAAGCATGAAGTGCTCTAAAACGTCCTGGTATACAACTGCGTTGACCTTGGACCTCAGAAAACGTGGACCGACACCAGCAGATGACATGGCACCCTAAACCATCACTGACTGGAAACTTTACACTGGACCTCAAGCAACTTGGATTGTGTGTCTCTTCTCTCTTCCTCCAGACTCTAGGACCTTGATTTCCAAAAGAAATGCAAAATTTACTTTCATCAAAAAAACATAACTTTGGACCACTCAGCAGCAGTCCAGTCTTTTTTGTCTTTAGTCCCAGGTGAGCCGCTTCTGACAATGTCTGTGGTTCAAGAGTGGCTTGACACAAAGAATGCGACAGCTCAAACCCATGTCCTGCATACGTCTGTGCATGGTGGTTTTTGAAGCAATGACTCCAACTGTAGTCGACTCTTTCTGAATCTTCCCCACATTTTTAAATGGGTTTGGTTTCACTATGATCATATTATAATTGTTTGCAAATGTTGCTGAGATGATTTAAGAGCATCATATACATGCTTCCATACAGAATTGAATTGTTTTTCTTTATTTTGATCTACTGATATTGTTCCCTTAATAATTAAATAATATTTCAATAATGATTTCCAATTTTCAAAACCTGGTGCATCTTTACTTTTCCAGTTTTTCACTATAACCTTTTTACATACTAATGATGATATTGTCTGCCAGCCTATGGGGTATTTCATTTTGGCCACATTTTGGAGTAAGCAGGGCTCTGGCATGAATACAAAGCTGTGTTTACATACATTTGCCATCCTTCAATTTTGCACCATATTTTCTGAATTTTTTTACCAGAAGGCATGGATAAGAGAGTCCCTCCTACAGCATCTTTTAGTTAAGTAGGTGAAACTTTGATGTCAAACCTGTGGATTTTATCTCTGCTGTAATAGACTCTTTAATTTGTACTGAATCAATCATAGATTTGAATTAGTTGTAGCTTTGTATTATATTTTTTAATAAGTCATCATTATTCTTGGCTGTGAGAAGAGTGTGATAAAGCACATTTTCTTCTTATTTCTCTTTGTGCTAAACATTTTTTTTTATTTCTATTGGTGTGCCATTTTTGTATCACAATTATCTTGACCTAACTTTTTAACTGCATATATTTTAATATTTCTTCATCTTTGAGATTGAATTTATCTTTGATTTCATTAACAATAATATCTGATAAAGCTTAAAGTCTTCCATGTCAACGGGTTATTCCAGATTTTAATGTGTGTGGGAGTGACCTAAAAGTGTGTATATATATATATATATATATATATATATATGTATATATATATATATATGTCTACATATATAAACATATATGTATATATGCATATGATATATTATATATATGCATATATACATATATTATATATATACAGTGGGGATCGAAGGTTTGGGCACCCCAGGTAAAAGATTTTATTAATGTGCATAAAGACGCCAAGAAAAGATGGAAAAATCTCCAAAAGGCATCAAATGACAGATTAGACATCCTTATAATAAGTTAAAAAAGTATGTCTAAAAGAATTCTATATCCTTATATTATCCAGAGAGACACGGAGACAGATTATATTATAAAAAGCGAAAGGCCAGGTTTTATTCCTT
The DNA here is from genome assembly GCA_024416835.2 of Perccottus glenii. NCBI lineage: Eukaryota > Metazoa > Chordata > Actinopteri > Gobiiformes > Odontobutidae > Perccottus > Perccottus glenii. The sequence continues at coordinate 30,815,318 of CM044555.2, read as the reverse complement.
GCAAGGAGAAGCAAAGTACACAGATATATCAAAGGTACATAGTGCGTTTTGCTTACAGAGGTAAGCAAAACATTACATTTTATATCACTGCCGTGGGGCTGTCAGTGGGAGGTGTATCTTGCATACACACTCCCCTCAAGGCCCCAGCTCCAGGCTCCAGGTGCAGAAGTCCTCCGGCAAGCCATGTCTTTAGTTATGTCTACACCATGCTTGGAATAACATGGAGGACATAACATGATTTGACATGACCTGTAGAGAACTATGAGCACCAACTAACTATAAACAATATACACAATTATAAGAATAAAATTCTTATAACATTCCCCCCTCTTTATGCTGATAACAATTAGCATAAACAACCTACTAGCTTGAGTGTGAGTTGTATGACAGAAGCGAAAACCCAGCAGGGCGTTGACCTAGCCAGAAGAACATTTTGACCCATTGGTAAAATGACCTAAAGCTGGGAAAAACTCTTCTATCCACCCCTTGCCCCAAAGGCGGTGACAAAACACAAACATCAAGCATCCAACGTATGTAATCACTTCAAATGATTAACTTACAACACATGTCAAAACAAACACAACAAATGATTATAATGGATATGTTTCAAATCAAATGGGAACCCACAGAGTAATGCACTGATTCTTCAAAGTCAAATTCTTTAAAGTCCATAAATCATAAATGTCCATAAATCATAAATCAAAACATAGTGTCACTCCAAAATAAAGTAGAAAAATTTGCCAGAGGTTGAGCTGGTCGACCCATTGGACTCAAGATCTCTGGCCTGTCCCTGCCTGTCCATTTCTGTCCCTGTAACGAAAGAAAAACACATGGAGTGAGACTTATGCACATTCATAATGATTAAAATCAATTCTCTTCAGCATAATAAATTCAATGAACCATACGGCCCTTAGGTCTGTAGTATGATCCGTCCTGGAGCTGTTGTCCGTTGGTGTACATGCAAACAATAACGTCCCTCAGATATCAAAGTGTTCATCTGAGGTCAAAGCCTTGACCTTAGTCGTTTGGCAGGTGCATGTCCAGGAATGTTGACCCAGCAATGGCCACATTCATCAATCTCACCAACAAGCTCCGGTACATGGAAATTAACACAAACAAAAGTTATTAGACATGGAAGTGCAACAACAAGTACATGTACTGTATCTCAATACCGATTCTAAAATCCCAGTCAATTTTCCAAATATGTTTTAAAACCAGGTCAAAATTAATTTCTCTATACCAGAATACTCTAATTTCTCTATTAGAGTTTGAAGTCCTTTCTTAAAGACTTTAGTTCTGCTGTAACTAGTCCTGTGTTACTTTGGAGGAAATCCTTTGTAGATCCCCTTTTCAGCTAAAAGCATGCTCAGTGCTATTTAGTTCTGTCCAGTCCTTGGACCAGTTTTCTCTCATTTCCAGTTTTAATTAACAGTTACAGCATCTCATACAATTCATAAACCTTTGTTGTTTATAAATATACTTAATTTAATCCACATTTCATAAATTGTCTCAAATGGTAAAAATTCAAATCCTAATGCTAATTTAATTTTAGCCTTATATTCATTCATGACACCTTGAAGGACACCTCTGTCGTCGATGTAAATGGGGCTCTCAAATGAACCTGAGGAGCTGCTGTTTGGCTCCTAAAGTGTGAGTTTCCACTCACGATGTTCTCCGTCACATTGTATGTGAACACAAATAAAGCGAGGATCCTTTAAGGGCGCATGTTTCGGTCAGCAGGCAACGCTGGTCTAATGGTCTTACTTTCACAAAACCTCCAGACTTCTGCTTTGCACTGCACCTGTCCCTGATCTCTACGTTTGTCAAGTTCAGAGTGATGTCACAGGAAGTCATGTGACCCCGTCACTAGCCCTGCTCACAGGTGTGCTTCCCTTCACAGGTGTAAACCAAGATGATATAAGTTCAAAGAACTATGTTAATATTAGCTCTTACTGGTGGTGGCTATATTAATTGTCAAAACTCCTTTTCTGAACTGGTATACTTGTTGTAGTTGGCTTCCATCCAAATAAAGAACAAACAAACAAATCAGAACGTTATCTGACATTATAGACCCATAGAAAGTGCCTCCTAGGTTTTCGTCAAGCGAAACCATAAAAGCCCTTAAAATGATCAAACCATAAAATTGAAACAGCAGATAAACCCTGTTTCCACAGATATGGTCTGCTGGAAATCTACTTTAATCTGAAAAGGTTTAATCAGACTAAACAGTGCTTCTCCAGAAAAGTCCTGTCAACTTTCTTTATTTCATTATTTGATTTAAACTTTTAACTGTATTAAACACTGTTGTTTCAGCCTCATGCTAACCATTAGGTTAGAGCATCCCTTCAGCACTTTAACACAGTTTTGTTTAAACCTTCATCTCCCCCCTTTTTGAGACGTGGGACAACCATGGCTCAAAATACCACAAAAATGAACAAAAATCAAATAAAAGTTAAAAAAAATCAAAATAAAGTCAAAACAGAATGGTTTTTTTAATTACCACCTTAAATTGTTATTTCATTAATTAGCATTTCTAATTATTCATCTTCTTTATGTTTTCCCAAATAGCATCACTTTTGTTTATGTTATATTTAAAACTTAACTTTGTTTAGTTCAGTTTTAATTTTAGTTACCATTAGTTGTAGGTCTTTACCTGTAACTGTAATTGGTATCATCCACAATTTGATAAATTTTAACTCAGTTGATGCAAACATAAATAATTTATATAGATCAGAACTGGTTTCTCATGATCTATTTTCACAAACCTTTAAACATTCACCTTTAATTCACAATTTATTTCACATGTTCTTTTGAATTAGAATATTCTCAAAATATTGCTTAATTTGACTTAAATTACTTTCTTTAGAAAGAAAACACATTTTTCTCTTACTTCAAAACAAAATTTCTTAATCACCCTTAGGTTCAGACCCCCCTCTCTGGGGTTAAACCAGTAACAGCAGCATGTCTTGAACACACCACAAAGCCTCTGCTCTGTTCACTCTGCTTTCCTCTAAAACACCATCACCTTTGTGACTGTCGTTTAAAAGGAAAGACTAAACATAAAATCAACAAATTCATCTCAAATTCTCAAATTCTCAACTCAAATTCTGCTTTATTTTTTAATAAAATTCCTTTAGGATTGTGTTCAGTATAGATTTGTTCTATACTGTCTCTGTAAAACTCAGTTTTACCACCAGGTGCTCAATACAATAAACCAGTTTGTTTTTGTATTTTTCCCATATTAATTTAAACGTAACATAAAAACAATTTCATCAATTATTATTTTCATGTTTCCACTAATTTATCATTCAGATGCCACATAAAGAATTCACCTCACTCAATGTTAAACAGAACCTGAAACATCAAATGTAAAATTAAAATAACGTGTCTCTCTTTATTTATTCAAATTCACCAAAATTGTACTCAGTAATTATCATTACTGTTCATTCAATAAAATGCAACATCTCAACCTCTTTTTATTCTCTTTTTCTTTAGGTTACAAAGACCCAAGGTTTGTCAAACCCAAAACCAAAACAACGTCTAACGTCTGTTCAAAAAGGACTAACACAAGTCCCAGTACTCCAAAAAAAAATCTAAAATCACTTCAAACAGTGATTAAACCCAGAGAGCCATTGGCATATGCTCTTAAACTTTAACAATTCACCTTGTTAGTTTAACAATTATCTTTTTTATTTATTTCTCATTACCTTTAAATTTTCAAATAAAACCTTTTAAGATCGTTTTAACAGTTTGAACTGTTTTAACATAGATATGTTTTTAATCACCAAAACCAGATTACCAATTTACATTACAGTTTAAATCTTTATTGTATAGATAACACTATACCTTAATTATAAAGTACCAAAATAAATAATGATTATTATTTATTTTGAACTATCTTCACTTCAATTTTCCAATTACTTAAACTTTAAGGTTTTCTTCTCCAAAACCAAATTCAATCTCATTAATTCAATCGTTTAGTTTACCAAATCATGTTTCCTAGATTCAATAAAACTCAAATGTGGACTTTATTCATATCAACAGACCTGTCAGAAGGTCAAACAGTTTTCATACTGTAATTAAGTATCATAAACTTTATTTAACACATCAGTTCAGTGCAATCTGTTTCTGTCACTGACATTTCTAACTCAGCATTTTTTTTCTCAACATTAAAAGTTTGTTTAATGCAAAGGCTCCCACCATGTCTGTGGAGCTAAAAAAACAAAAAAACCAAAACAAAACATTTCTCGCTCTTGGGAGGAAAAAGGAGGGTGCTGTGAAGCCCCTGTTACCTTGAATTACAGAGAAATACATAAATGTTTCTTTTCTTTATTTAGATTCTGGTAACCTTGTTCTCTTTTAAATATAAGCTTATGGCCCAACTATAAAGTTATATTATCTTTATAAACTTACTCTGCACAATTCAACTTTAAGACGCATATTTAAATTCTTCCAATTACAAAGTATTCATTTTCATTCTTTTATTGGCGTTATACCGTGTGTTTGAACCACACTGATATTAGGGACCTCTATTCGTTCTCGTACTAATAGATACACAAAACTGTTTAGCAAAACATCAATCACTAATTTTATTTTAGATCCAAGTGTTGGATCTTTAACTTCTTTAAACCTTTAATGTTCACATTTCTATGTCACATTAAATTCAAAACCAACTCTGTTCTTTAACAGAATACTCATTATTTTCTCTCATAAACCAAAATCACATCCTTCTCTGTAGATGTGTCTCATGTGTCCGTGTTTGTGTCTATGTGTCTGTATTTACATGTGTTTATGTGTGTGCAGTTACATGTGTCTTTATGTGTTTATGTACCTGACCTGTTAGTTGAAGCGGTCAGTTCATGAGGTCATTCCCTCGATCTCGTCTGGACCCAGTTTCGACCTCCTCCTCCTCCTCTCAGTGCCCTCTCGTCTGTCACGCCCACCTCCACCTCGCTCTCAATTGTGCATTTTTCCTCAGAGAAATACATTACATTCATATTAATTTCAAGTTTCATCCAATTTGCAAACACACTTTACAAATACCTTTTGGTCAATCTCAATAGATCAAAATTTAAAACAAATAAGCGTTAGTGTGAATTGGTTTATCTTACGCTTCCGTGTTTGCTGTTGCAGCTTTTTTCCTTTTTCTCAGCCGAAAAGGAGCAGGTGGGAGGTGCAGATAAAGGTTGGAGAGAGCACTGTTTTCCGGAGCGGAGGAGGCCGATACCTAGAGGCTCCCAAAACATTTAAACAAAATACAAATGATTAGTGTTTTGAAGTACATCTGTGTACTTCTTTCAAAATCTCTTCTCTACTTCTGTTTTTCCTCAAACTAGAAAAATAGCTTATGGAAGCTACCTTTCTCTCTCATGTTGTTCAAACTTTCTCTAAACAAAAACATTACTTTTGTTCTGATTCACATCATTAGACTCATTCTTCATCCAACAATGGCCCATTCATAACACATTCATTCTCTCACACACCTTTAATCTTTAACTCTTAGGTTAACAATTCTCAGTATTGTCAACAATTCTCAGTATAAGCCCCTTCACTTTCAGTGGGCTTTTTCTCTAACTCACGCGTCACCAGCAGTGAACATTTTTCAGCTCTCGTGGGCTTTTAAAAATCACCGCTTCACCAGCAGTGAACACTATCGTGAGGCCTACGTCTTCCTATACGTCACGTCCAACGCGACTGGACTCTAATCTCACCATTAACCATAGGTTTCGGCAGGGTCTCGATTAAAGAGTCAGCTCGAGCTTTTCCTGTGCATATCCCACACTTCCCGTGTGAGTGTCGCACCATAAACCAACAATACTAGCTATGCAAGGCAGTTCGATTGTGGCGTATTACGATCGTGATTATTAATCTAAGATAAATTCCTGTGCTCTCTAGACAAGCTCTTTAGACCTTATACCTCTTATTGTAATCAGCTGCTCTATCTATCTCATAGATTCCGCACTTGTCATGGCCAATGAACTCCCCGCGCGTTCCGTTTCAAGAAACACCTGAAGACTTACAAAGCATAAGGTATCTATCAAACTAAAATCTAGCAAGACAACAAGCTTTAACACAGATTAACATCAGAATATCCGTTTACAATCTCACCATAAACCACGCAGGCAGGGTCTCGACTGAAACACATACTTTTTTCCAGCTTTCAATCTCACCATAAACCATATAGGCAGGGTCTCGACAAAGCGTTATCAGCGTTTAAGAATCTCCTATGCTGGCCAACTTCATGGAAAAACATCAATTTATGGTGATGTAAATACATGCAGCCCGCTCAACATACGCCAGATTTCCAAAACTCGCTACTTCCGGAAGCTTTGGTAATTACAAACTCACACACACACACCAAAAATAAATTAAACAGCTGTTTACCTGAATTTTTAGTCCAATAGTCCAGTTGTTCCGCAGCCAGACTGTCTGTTCTGTTCTCTCGTCTCTCTGCTCTTCTCTTTTTCTCAGTCCAGATCTCGTCATCGTGTTCACACACAAAGAGGGGATATCTGGCCATTACTGCTAAATAGCACAGCTTGGGACTTACAAGAAATGCTTTGTTTTTGCATTCCTCCGTGCACGTCAGTTCACCTCTTTGCATGAGAAACAACGAATATTGAAATCCGGGTCACGGCACCAAATGCTATAAGAATTCTATATGTCCAAAAGAATTCTATATCCTTATATTACCCAGAGAGACACGGAGACAGATTATATTATAAAAAGCGAAAGGCCAGGTTTTATTCCTTGCAAGGAGAAGCAAAGTACACAGATATATCAAAGGTACATAGTGCGTTTTGCTTACAGAGGTAAGCAAAACATTACATTTTATATCACTGCCGTGGGGCTGTCAGTGGGAGGTGTATCTTGCATACACCCTCCCCTCAAGGCCCCAGCTCCAGGCTCCAGGCTCCAGGTGCAGAAGTCCTCCGGCAAGCCATGTCTTTAGTTATGTCTACACCATGCTTGGAATAACATGGAGGACATAACATGATTTGACATGACCTGTAGAGAACTATGAGCACCAACTAACTATAAACAATATACACAATTATAAGAATAAAATTCTTATAACAAAAAGTTAGATTTTATATCCATCATTTACACTTTCAAAATAACAGAAAACAAAAAAATGGTGTCTGCAAAAGTTTGGGCACCCTGCAGAGTTATAGTAAAAATTGATGCTAGTCTATTTATCATTGTTTTTGTTATGATTTTCTTATCACAATTAACTAAGCTGACAGGTCAAAAGTCAAAGAGCTTATTGCATTGCGCCCTTGTTTAGTTATCACTGAGATGGTCGAAAAATACATTGTTTCTGGTAACTTATGGTGGTTTACAAATTACTTTACTACCTCCATAAACAAATCAACCCAAAATGTTGAATAAAATTCAATAGGAAGGCCATCCATTCCTGGAGCCTTCTTTAGTGGAAATGCTTTAATTGCAGCTTTAATCTCAGTAACAGTGAAAACTTTTTTAATATCTTCTTTATGCTGTTGGGATAATTGTTTTAGCTTAATGTACGGGGTCAGGGTCTTCATTGACCTCTGATGTATTAAGTTGTTGATAAAAAGTACTTGAACTCTTTATTAATGACTTTGTTATTTGTGATATTCTAATTAGAAACGTCATTGTTTAAAGAAAATGAAATGTCTTTGAGTTACACGTTCAACAACTGAAGCCAGGTGCTTGCCTGATTTGTTAATGTCACAGGGTGCCGGTTTGCACCTGGTGTGTGTTCTCCCTTTCCTACCCTGTGAGTGCGCGTCCCCTTTAAATTTTTCAGACACACGGATGGACTCGTGATGGGGAACGCCTACCACACCTACGAAATTACCCAGACCAATCGGATGTGGCCCGGGCTAGTTCAAAAGGCCCAATGGAAAGACAGAGAAGGGGGGATTGGAGAGCAGAGGAAGAGAGAAGGCGAGCGGACGGAACCGGGGGAAAGACCGGCGCCGGCGGACGCCGGTCAAAGGAAGAAGGAAGCCGGGAGGATTCCGAAGGAGACCTGAGGCCAGGGGACCCGGAGGCGCGTCTGGTAGGACGGGAAGCGAGGGGCCAATGAGGAGGCCTGGGGTGACCCGCGACCAGAGAGAGAGAGCCAGGGACTGGTACGGGGAAGGAACTACGGCGGGGAAATGATGACTGATGGTGGGGTGAAGGAAAAACAGAGAGCAAGAAAAGAGGAAGTAAAGGAAAGGGAAGGAACTGGACTGAACGACACGGAGTGACAGACAGGCGAACGGCAAAGGAAGAAGGAAGCCGGAACGAGAGAGTTACCGCCAGACGGAGACGGCATAAGGAGAAGGAAGGAAGGGAAGAAGCGAACGGAGGAGAGCCACAGATACCTCGAAGATCTTCAAATGCAACGCGTCTAACCCAGCTAAGTAGAGGGAAGTGTCTATAACTGTGTGGAGGATACACCTGCCCGAATTGTTTTGTTGTGTGACTGAGACCGCCTTTCCCCTGTTCACAGCACCGCCTCCCACTTCAGGAGAGAGACCGAGCCAGGAGCTGAGGAGCGACCGGCCGTACCTTCGCGGACCAAGAGGGGACTAGGAGAAGGAACCTGTACACCGCCATAAAAATGCTAAGTGAAGGGACGTGTCCCGTATTATATGCATGCCGTGTGCTTTTATTGAAATGTATCTGTGTGGTCGCTGAGCCGACATTCTCTTGTGTGTTACAAATAGTTTCTGCGGCGGCGTACTGGGACCTTGAAGTCCACTGGGACCGCTGGGAGGGCAGCAACACCCGGACTGGCCGGCCACGCGGCACGGACTGGAGGCGGGGATCACAACTAATCATATTCCTCCAAAGACTGTTCGATCTCACAAACCCCCGGACTCTAATCGTTAAACTGCTCTATTAGTTTTCAAAGCCTTTTGCTGTTTTTTTTACCTTGCGTTGTTGTAATAAATTTGACTTTTAATTAGTAAACTCAGTCCATTTGTGTTTCTTTGTGGTACGACTTTGGTGTTCGAAAAGAACCAGCAGCCGAGGGGCGCTGACATTTTCAGAGATATTATTTAATTTATTAGAGTTGTGTTTTAAATCTTTAACTTTATTAAGCAACATGTCATCCATTGTTTATCTTAACTCTTGTAATTTAGATTTTATAGCTTATCTTGGGGGTTTGCCTGGTCAATATTAGTTGAACTTATACTTATATACACTTATATATACGTGTGTATATATATATATATATATATACGTGTATATATTAGTGCTGTCAATCGATTAAAAAAAATTAACTAATCGCACAATTTTTTGAAATTAATCGCAATTAAAAGACTGAAACTTTTTGGATATGTAAATGTAAAATGTAAATAATTAATGTAAACTCAAGACAAAAACTATTTAAATTCAAAATATGATTGTTTATTGTAATTTTTGTTTAACTTGTAACACAGATTTTCTCATGTAAACAACATACCTAATAATAATAATGGATTGGATTTATATTGCGCTTTTCTCCCGAGGGACCAAGGGACTCAAAGCGCTTACAGTCTGTCCATTATTCTTTCATACACAGTCACACTGGTGATGGTAAGCTACAACTGTAGCCACAGATGCCCTGGGGCAGACTGACAGAGACGTGGCAGCCATTTTGCGCCTACGGCCTCTCCGACCATCACCACATACATTCACTCAACATTCTTACACATTCATACGAGGCAAGGTGGGTTAAGTGTCTTGCCCAAGGACACAACGACAGTTTGAATTGTGGGGAGAGCGGGAATCGAACCCTCCACCTTCCGGTTGAAGGACGACCGGTCTACCACTGAGCCACTGCCGCCCCATGCAATAAACCATCAATATCCTCCAAATTAACTGTTGGCTTGAAAGCCATATTTATTACAGAAATAAAAACACAGGCATGTAAGTGCCATTTGGATTTCAAAACAATCAATGCCAATAAAAAACAAAAATGATTTCCATGTTGAATTCTAAGTGGACTGCAAAAAAATTCCAAAGTATAGTCATTGCAAATATGGAAATTGGAAAATAATAATAATAAAGGAATGAATACAAACAATTGTACTCATTGTAACATTGTATTGCTGAGAGTTGAGAACATTAATTATAAAGTAGAAACTATTTTGCTTAGTCCTCCTTTACATTCAGCCAGTTGCTGAGACAGACCAGTCTGTTGACATTATCAGGGGACAATGTGGCCCTTTTCTTTTGAATGATGTGACCTGAGAGTGAGAACAGTCTCTCACAAGGCACCGTTGTAGCAGGGGTTGACAGATACTTGCATGCTATTGGTGCCAGCCTTGCATGTGTTGCTTCTCTCTTTTTCCACCACTGTAGTGGACAACCCTCCATGTGCAATTTGGGCTCTGCTTTGTAGCGGTTAAGACACTGTTCTACATTTACATTTACATTTATTCATTTAGCAGACGCATTTACCCAAAGTGACTTACATTACATTACCAGTGTTACAGTCACTGGAGGCAAGGTGGGTTAAGTGTCTTGCCCAAGGACACAACGACAGTATGAACTGTGGGGAGAGTGGGAATCGAACCGCCTACCTTCCGGTTGAAAGACAACCGCTCTACCCACTGAGCTACTGCCGCCCCTATGCCTGCCTTCTATGGACTCTTCCTCTTCATCTGACTCTGAATCAGAAGAAACCAGCAAGACGGAGATCCTTCTCTTCTTTGGTGGCTGTTGGTCTGTTGTCTGTTTAGACTCTTGTTTTCCAGGACTCTGTGCCATTAACAGCTTGCTTAGTGAAGCCCACACCTCATTCCTTTCATCTTTCGGAAGACACTTTAGGTCTTTAAACCTTGGGTCAATTGCAGTAGCGATCTTCAGCCATGTGAGATTAGTGCTGTCCTTCCTTTTAGATAGGTCTGAAGTAAAATCATTTTTGAATTTAACTACATAGGCTGGATCATCCTCTGTGGCAGGGCTGGACTGGTAATCTGGCATACCGTGCAAATGCCCGGTGGGCCGACGCACTTGGGGGCCGGTCCATATAATATGATTTTTTTTTTTTTAATTGGCCAATGACCGGCCCATAAAGCAGGGACAGCGGCCCATTGGTTCATTTTTCATACTGACACTGGGCTGGCCCAATCATCTCTTAACAGGCTCCACCCCTCCTCCTCTGTTTCTTGTGTCAGATGCAGTTAGTGGCTCAGAGCCAGAAATCTGTGGATTTAGGATGGAGAAACAAAAGCGCAAGGGGGGGTGGAGAAGTTGCGGGCCAAAAAAATAAAAATGCTAGAGGTTGATGCCTCAACATGTGCAAAAATAACAGACATGTTTAGTGCTGTAGCTTCAGTATCCAAGCCTACAGTACCTGACGACATTTTGCAGAAACATGGAGAGTGTAATTGAAACGGTAAGCATGTTAGCTAACGTTACATGATTAACAGGGAGGGAGTGTTAATCAGGGCGGGTGCAGGAGGAAAGTGTGTGTGTGTGTGTGTGGGCCTGGTTGGGCCACGACGAAGATGATGATTTACCTAAATTAATGAATATTATAATAAGACAACTTAATCGTTGTTGCCATTATATAGTCTGTCAGATTGTCACCACTGCACTAGCCACTCAGTCAGCTAAAGTCAAATAACACAGCATAAGCTATATTGCATTGTTTTTGTAGATAGGTTAGCAGAGTTAACTTATTCAATTGCAACTTTGGCTGACTATTTTAATGTTAACCCTTTAATACCCATAATGGCGTCTGCCCTTCTCTAGAAAAACTTAAATGATGCCATTTGATTATTTTACTTATTACTCAGAATGGCTGCGTCAAAGCGCCCAGGACGAGTAACGCATGCTATTTGGGGATTAAAACCCGCCTTGCATTTTGAAAGCTGTATATTTTTGTTTAGCTGTATATTTAACGAAGTAGATATTTGCTCATGTTTCTAATGAATTTCCAACATCATTAATATGCAATATTTACGGTGAGTGAATAATATGAATATCATATATTTTTAGGATGTTTTGTGTGAGTAATTTGGTAGTATAGATTGGTTTTCTTTTTTTTTTTTAAGGGGAGTATCTCAACAATGAGAGGTAAATCTTGTTTGGTGTCATATTAAAGAGGGGTTTGTGCTCTTTAAAACAAAGTAGCCTATATTTGCAATTGTAAACTAGTTTTTCTGCTGTCTGGTTCATTGGAAAAAAAAACATTTCTTTTTAGAATTAGCAGTATTCTACATCCACATTATATTGGGTTCTAAAGGGTTAACTAGCTTTTATAACATGGAGCACTTTGTCCATCTAGA